>PVHY01004355.1:0-60029 GCA_004024945.1 Uropsilus gracilis | reverse complement strand
TGATGAGGATCAGAAAGAAAATGGAGATGTTCCCCTGGATGACTCCTATGAAAATGAGGTCCCTGTTTTCTGAATAAGTAGATAACCACTTCAGAGTTAGAATTGTCTCAGAAATATGCCAGGTGCTACTCTTAAAGCTCACTTTTGCTTTGGGTTTAATACAGTCAGGGTCCTATACAGACTCACAGATGTAGGGGCATAGATCCACCTCTCTTTCTAGGAAATGTAGGTCCACCAATAACAAGGATTATCTGTATAAAATACGTAACTAATTTTGGAGAAAAAAAACAAAAACAAAACAACAGAGCTGCCTGCCAATCATAGCAGTATATTCTCAGAACAAGAGCAGAAATTAAAATCAGTACTGAGGCTTCATTATGCCGGGGAAGGCAGAAGGGAGAAACAGTGTCAAAAACAAGGTCATTATCTATGAGCTTTTCATTGTATGCTGTCCATACCACCGTTGTTAATCTTTTTTACTTTTCTGCATATTCAGTAAACAAGATTAAAAAATAATGGTAACCCAGTGACCTAATTTAATGAAACTATGGAATACAGAAAATCCAGTCTACCAAACAGGGAAAACAAAAACACTGTCAAAACAAAACAGAAATATCTAAAGCAAACTAAAAACAAAACAACAAACAAAACAACGAAGAAAGCAGGGTAATGAAGTGAAAGCAAAGGAAATCAGCTCTTATAAATTAAAGAGGATTCTTCTAAGTGGATTATATGCAACTACTGATTTTGGGGAGCACTATAAGAAGCCATCACGAAAAGGGCCCAATCACGACCTCTTTCCATTCACAGGACAGAAGGAGATATGAAGGGAACTGGTGCCGAGTTAGCAAGTGGTAAGAAGCTGGAGCTCTTCACCTTGATCTCCTTGAAGAAGGATGCAGTTTCGCCCTCGATAATTGGCTGCAGCAAAGGGCTTCTTCGCTTGGTGGAGGGGGAACCCTGCGACAGTTGTTAACAAGTAGGTTACATTGGGAACCCCTTTCTGGTCCCGCCAGTTCTCACGTTCTCTGACCTCACCATTATTTATCACCGCCTTTTAACTGTATACGCTAACCCCTCCCGCCAGAAATTCCCAACGACCAGAAACAAGCAAAGTTCTTTTCCAAGTCCTGCTTTACATCAGAGCCCTCACAGAGCCAAGGAGGCCACCTGAGGTGAGGACAGCACTAGAGCATGTCAGCCCCACATGCAGAAGACATGCAGAAAACATCTGGGGAGAAAAAGTGTTGGGCCTACCTTGCCCCACCCACTTTTCCTCCCTGGTCACAAGAACTTCAAGAACACATGATTTGCAGTAATCTTTACTATCATAACGTAAGCTCAGCAAGTGATACAAAAGTTATCTGAATTTCTTGTTGCTCATTCACCCTATCCAGGAATGCGAAACATTCCAAATTGGAGAATGAAATGGATTCCTTAGATTTAATTATTTTTACTGGTTAGTTTGCTGGAAAATTTCTACAAGAGTAGCTTTCTTCAGACACATTTGCTTAAGGGCAGACGAACAAGTTCACTGTTAAAAGACATGTAAAGGCCATATCTTAGGCCTAGAAATAAACAAGGAGATTTAAAGCAGGAACAGAGCAACATCAGCTAAGTTGTATATGCATTTCAATATCAACATAGCAGCGAGGCTGTGTGTGTTTGTTAAAAAGCCTTAAAGCCAGCAGAGGAAGCCCAATGTCCCTGGAGATCAAGCACTGACACAGAGGCAAACAGTTGCCCAAGAGATGGTAAGGACCTGGACGATGAGCTCATGAACTGGGGGTGGAAAAGCCCAAGGCTGGAGAAGGGAGGGGAGTCAGCTGGCCGGGGCCTGAAAGACTTTCCCTGAGTTGTGGCTCCCTATGCTTGACAAAATCAAAATGCAGAGTCCAATTGCAAGGGCGGTGGCCACTGAGATCAACTGCACAACCACTAATTAGTCTCCCATCCTTTCCTTCCACTTCTCCACATCTTCCAACACGGAGGTTTGCTCTCCGGTGTTCCTCAGAGTATTTCTCCATGGATATGATTCCTAAGGGCCTCGTCCCTTTCTTGGAAGGGGAGAGGAGACTATTACCCGAAGGGCCTACGGACCAGAGAAGCACTCTTTGGAGAATGCACAGCGTGGCCCGTTGGTGCTCCACCTCTGAGGAAGGGGTGGGGAGTAAACCTAGTACAAGTCAGATGTAGAGGGCCAACGTATGTTTACCAAGAAGGGGAAACAAACAAAAAAAAGATCAGCTTCAGATTTGCTCAATTTTGGTAAAGGTAGCCTCAGGATCTTGGATAAATTCTTCATTCTCAAGTTTCACTATTAATGGAAGGTGTAACCACTAAAGCCTATTCTTTAATGAGAAAGTACGTTATGGCCCCATTAACAGAATTGGGACCTGTTCAGCCAGGTAAGAGCAACAAAGAGCTGTGGCACTTACAATAGTGGGGATGGTGTTGGCTCGGGACAGAATCTGTTTGACCAGCCGGTACCTGTCATACAGTGGCTTCATGACCTGACGTTCACTCTTGGTTACCTGAAAATAAGAACGAGAGAGTTGAGAAGGTTGTTCTTGGCATCATGCTACCAGCTGCTCATGTATGCTCTGGACCTGAAGAAAACACAGATGATACAAGTGTTGTCTCACCATTTTCAAAAAAATGTATCTGAACTGATAACATTATTTACTCAATGAATATTTAAAGTATCCAAATACAGCTTCAGATAATTGGAAATAGCTCCATCAGTAATACTGTTTTTCCTAAATTAAAAATATGCCTAATAGTTACCTGTTTAAAATCCCCCAAAGCTCATAAGTCCCAGATAATATACTGCTTTTCCTGGAAAAACAAAAACATCTTTTTTTTGTTATAATACTCACTATGTCATCCTGCAAACAATTTTTAATATATTTTACCCTTTCCATGAAACTGTTGTGTTTTTCAGAACAAGTACTGATCAACAGTAGGTATTTATGGAATAGCTTTTGACAGAATATATTAAATGACTCATCTCTGTATCTCTAAAATCTGGCATGGGGTTAAAAATGTTTAAAATAAATTCTAGCACACCCATTCACAATAATACTATTTAAGAAATGGGTTTGGAATGGTAGTTCTCCTCTGGGAGTACATGTATTTTTCTCTTAAGGAGAATGCTTTATATACAGAAAGGCAATATATAGAAAGAACCCAAAACAGACGAATGTACACAAAAGATGTGGCATATATACAAAACGGAATATTATTCAGCCATGAGAAAAAAGGATACCCTGCTATTTGCAACAATATAGATGGACCGACCCTGAGCATATCTAAATGGGATAAATGGGATAAATCAGACAGAGAATGTCATATTGTATAGTATCATATTTACATGTGGAATTAAAAAAAAAAATCGAACCTGTAAAAAAAATCCACCAGAGTAAAATGACTATTACCATGGAAAGGGGCTAATGGAGAGAAAAGATTGTTGATGCTTAAGGGTAACAAACATGAAATAAGTCATAGTGATTTAATAAACAGCTACACATAAATAATATAGAACTATTGCTATATAATGCTATATATAGCTATATAAAATCACTGCAAGAGCAACTATATCATAATTTATAAATGTAATGCCTATATTTATACAATGCAAAGATTTATTCAGTGAAATGATGAAGGATTAATCTAAAGGTGGAGGTGAGAAATCAAGCCCAGTTCCTTCCAAGAGTATTTGGAGCTTAATGCCATCTACTGCTTCTCTTCTTGTCATCCCACCTCAAATTCTAGAGATAAAACAGCCTTGTGATTTTGATAGTGTCCTTTTAAATCAGAAGCTATACTCAGCGAAAACCCATGAGTGCTGAAACCCATCTGCTTTTTTAGAAAACTGGGGTTTTCTAAAATGGTAGTTTGCCTCTGGGTAGGTGTATTTTTCTTTTAAGAAGAATGTTGCCCAAATGGTATTTACAGGCCAAGGTCCATGGCAGCACCAGAGCTCTAAGAATGAAAAGTCCACTCTGTGACTGGCCAGGTATCAAATGAACTCTGCTTTTCCTCAGGAGGTTGGAGCATCATGTTCCAGAGAGAGGCAGAATCTGACCTGGCATCAGGAATAAATGACACTCCAACTCCCTAGAGTATTTATTCCCTGTCCAATGAAAGGATAGAATTTGGATCCAAAAACCTGTCCTTCAATTATCTGAAAGTGTGCTAAAAGAAAGAGCGATGACAAGGCAGAGTCAACAACCAGTAGTCCATATTCCTCATGATAAGAGTGTTAAAATGCACTCTCTTTCACTTGACCTGATCATTTTACAATAAGTAGATCTTAAGAGAGCAGAGCATGTATATAGTTATACATTGTAATAAAAGTGAAAATGATCCTTTACTGGGTATCCCCCTTCACCACCACTACGCTGCTCACCACCACTTTCTCAATGTCAGCCCTCCAGAGGTGAAGTGTGTGGAATGTCATTCAATTTTCATGACAATATGATTATGCAGACCAGTATGAGGGTCATAAATCACATAGGCAATCTTTGTAGGGTGGCCTTCTGAATTTAGACTGCAGCCAGGAAGCTCAGAAGTGTGTGCACCTTGTTGTAATCCCAGCAGGATGAGAATCTGTGTGCCATTCGAACGGACAAATGATGTGTCACACAAGTCCTGGTGGTGGCAATGATTAGCTTAACAAGAATGCTGCCCAGACGAGAGGTCTCCATGACTCAGTAGGGGGAGTCTTTAAAGGAATCTATTGATACCTTAATCTGAATAGATACAATAAAAAGAAGAAACTTTAAAGATAGCAAAAACACACACTTCACCTCCTCCACACAGGCTTTGGGCAGTCACAGAGAGGGACTGAAAAGCATTGGGCCCTATAGTGCAGAGAGGGCTTCTCTCTGTCAAAGCTCAGTTCTCCCTCCACAGGTCTGAAAACTCCATCAGGGAAGGATGATTTCACAATTTGTTTGATCTCCAGTGCATTTTACTATTTGGTTCAATGCCTTTAAAAAATCCAAAACAAAACTTGGCTTGGAACATGACCATTATCCCCAGAGTGCCAGTATTTTTCCACTGTGGGGGACAAGCCAGAAAAATCAATCATCATCAGTCCAGCATTTTTTTTTTAAACTTAAAGTTGATAAATTCAGAACCAAAACACCACAGAGGACACATTCTACAGATGGCTTATTAGGCACTTGGTATAGGTTTGGTTTTGTGATAGCTGCTGAGGATTACATTTGCCATCAGTTGGACAAAACCCAGACTCCCTGTCCTCATAGATCTTACTGTCCAGTGCATTATTATTGAAACTTCTTTATAAAAAAATAAAAAATGAACAAATAAAAACAACCACACTTTAGAGTAAAGGACTAGCTGTACTATCTGTCAATGTTGAGACTAGAAAAGAGACCTGTACGTTTGACTACATGAAATAGTTATTTGTGAACTTGAACTTCGTGCTTTATATGTAAGCCTAAGATTTACCTTGTTCAATTCCTGAAAACATTCTGATCATAAGGTCACTAAAAGTAGCTGACAGGATAGCTTACTACAAGTCCCCTGAGGAGGAGAGCAGAAGCCTGTCATGTTAATATCCTCTCCGGGATTAACAATAAACATTCAGTGAACACTTGCTGGGTAACAAATCACCTCAAATATTTCCTGTTGTGAAACAGCAAAGCCATATTTTGGATTCCTCACACTTTTGGTTCTAAACAACAGCTGGAACCTCTCTACAAATTCTCACTGCAACTGCACTAGGTGTATATTTTAGCAAAGAGAATTCCAAATTTAGTGCTTTATTTTAATGACAAAGAATGACAAGACCCACCAAAAGCTTATGGGGGCAGACCTAGGACAGGATAGTCTCCTTACTTAGGGCTCTGAGTACCATTTTATATCCCCTGCACCAGATCCCTCCTTAAAGAGGATGCTGGTGGCTAAATTCCAGTTGCAAACTAATTTTCCTTTGGTTCCTCCATTAAGTTTAGCACCAACTAAGTAGTGGAACTCTCAATGATGTAAGCCTTCAAGAAAGTTAGTTATGAAAAAAATATAAACTATTCTAAATATCAGGGAAGATTATTTGCAAAATATTGAACACAGAAAAATCCCTTTTTAAAGCCAGGTGATTAATCCCCATCAGATAACTGAGTGGATTTACATACCGGGCGTCCATGGATACTTTCGTAATATAACAGAGCTTTTTGCAGTGCAACTTTCTCGTTGGCAATCTGGTCTTTGGTCATATCCTGCATATACACAAGGATAGAGAAAAGAAAAAGGGGAACACATTTGTAAACATTTCAGCTTCTTTATTTAGTTAAGCAGATTTCCTAAAGTAAAGTGAAAAACAGAGTTTTGACATGTTGGTTCTTCCTAGCTCGTGCCAAAGCTCACTCAGGAACGATTATTCTTGACCTCTCTAGAAATGTGAATAGAACTGCAGAATCATCGGCAACTACTGTATCTCCCAGCTGGCAGCAAAGTAAAGTTGAACACTGAGGTAAGTGAAGCTGTGGACATGTGGGCTCAGGGTGGTCATCCCAGCAATGCTAACAGTGACACAGACCCAAAGGTTTATCTAGAATCTCTCTCCTTCAGGGAGCCACCGAATCATTTTTTAACCTAAAAAAAAGCTCATTTTAAAAGCTGTGCAATAGGGTTCCCTGCTTTTAATTTGCCAAAAACTGGAGTACCTGCCGTTCAAACACCTGGCAGTGCTAGTTTCTCTGGACATCTAAAGATGAGGAAGATGTGGGTGTGGGAGATTAAGAAGGTGTCACTTGTTCATTGGAATCCCCACTGCATGCCCTGTGTTTTGGGTCCCACAATGACAGTGAGGGTTTAGGTTCTGCAGTGGGCTTGGGACCCTCACAGAATCAGCACACCTTAATGTCCTCAGGCCGGCTAGCTTCTGCCCGCTTTTCCTGGAGCTTTCTCTGGATAGATTCCAGCGTGGCTTCAACACTTGGCCTTATTGCTTTATCGACCAACTCTTGCTTCTTTTCATCTTCTTTCTCAAGTTGGGAACCAAAACTCTTAGGGAGTGTATTGCTTCGCTGTCGCATCCTGGGGATTAGGTCCTCTTCAGATATCTTTAGTTTTGATTCTAATCAAAAAGATTTGGGAATTGAGAGATATTTGAGAATTGATGTCTGCTGAACTCAAATTGTTTTTCTGAAGTGTTAATAACTGCTTAGCCTCTCTTTTTGTAGAAAGTATCTAATTATAATATTAGCTGAAATCCCTAGGTTATTATGCAAAACCTGACATAATGATAATGTCTGGATTATCCAGAATGTTTCCCTAACCCTCATTCCTGAGAATACTTTAACTGTGGAACAGTCATGCCTCAGCCACACCAGCCTGTTTATTGTTCTTGGAATGTGGCAGATGCTTTTCTAGACTTGTGCCCCTGTGGTTAAAAGTGATCTAACATTCAA
Source organism: Uropsilus gracilis (assembly GCA_004024945.1). Classification (NCBI taxonomy): domain Eukaryota; kingdom Metazoa; phylum Chordata; class Mammalia; order Eulipotyphla; family Talpidae; genus Uropsilus; species Uropsilus gracilis. The sequence continues at coordinate 52,590 of PVHY01004355.1, read as the reverse complement.
CCACTGGCCACCTTTTCTGTATAACTTACATAGCTTGTTTTGAAGTTAGTTTGTGTGCTTTATTTACATGGTTAGAGGACTCTATCTCCTGAGAGACAGCAAGCTATTTTGAGAGACAGTGACCAAATGCTTTTTAGATTTATCTTTGTATCTATATATGTTCTAACACCACAGCACATGGATTAAATGTTTAATCCACAGCCTTGGATTAAACAGGTAATTAGATGTTGAATGGCAGCCACCATGTTTATATCAGTAACTTAGTGATAAATGCTGTGGAATTTAACCTTAGTTGTTCTGGCTGGTCCTGTGATTAAGACTATGGGAAGACACGAAGACCTTGTATAAAGAGAGATCTAAGAAACAGCTTCCAGGAATTCATTTTTCTTGAAATATTTTAGCAGTGGCAACTGGCATGAGGGGAGATCATGGATTTTCATACCTGACTTGTTTTATAGAAATCACAGTCTAGAACTTCACCTACCTTTAAGTTGTTTCCGGAATTTGGCAAGGTCGTTGGTCCATTTTAGGACTTCTGGGTTGGCTGCTTTGTCACTGTGAGAAGGCTAAGACAAGGAATTCTAGAGTAAATATTTTGGCATCAGGAAAATGGATAGTTTGCAGATCAGTTACAAGTGTAATTCTATCATTCTCTGTTATGCCCTGGTTAGTTTTGATGCTTCAAAAAAAATTCATTTGGGGGCAAAATGCCATATATGTTTGAGTATGGACTTGTATGAGGTTCACAGCACTACTTTCATTATTTGCAGGACTTAACATGTCAGGATAACAGAATAGAAAACCTAAAGGTTTATGTTTATACCACAATTATCATGAAAAATGGCCTATTGTCACTCTTATGAAAAATACTAAGGCAAAAGCAGTAAAAGAATGAGGACAGTACTAAAAAAATTTTAGATGACGACTTTGAGTTGAGTTTTAGTAAATGGAAGACTTCATTTAATGCCTGTTTCTATTACTGCTCAAAGATAAATGATAAAATGTGCATGAAAGCATTCGATTTTATTTTAATTTTTAAGGATATATTTCTGCAAGAAAAAATACTGGTTCGTGTTTTCAGCTTATCAGGATTTACTTACCATTCCTTATAATTTCTCTGTTTTGAGATTCTCTAGAAATTTCCCTTAACTCTTCACTTCTCTGAGTTACTGACATGCTGGCATGTTGGGGAGAAAGAGAACAGAGAGACCTCTGGGAGGGGTACTTACCCTATACTTCCGCTCTTCTTCAAATCTGTCTTCAAATTTTCGGATCTTCTTTTTAAGACTCTGAATCCTTCTAGTGAGCTGGGCTGGTGTCAGGTCCTCTTGCTCATCTTCATAGGACCCCAGAGAAGAGCTCCGCCTCCTGTGAGGGGCAGACTTGGGTCAACTCCCCAGGAATAGTCACTGCTGGAGGAGTTTTGGGGGTGAGGGCAAAACATGGAGGGGAGGCACCTACATTCTCTTTAATAAATGAAAGTTGATTACCAATTGATTTTGTCACCTTGAGTTCTGCAAGACTCAACTATTAAATAGGTCTAACCTCTAGTTATGTTACAATAAGCAAAGGTTGAAACTGAAATATGTGCTGCAGTCCCTCGAAGTTAAATTTGAGAATGCTTTGGAAAGGAGATTCTATTGGAAATTTACTGTGTGAAGTTGTAGTTTGACTGAAATACTACAATTCCTAGTATTTCCACTACAATTCCTAGTATAAATACTGAAATTCCTAGGATGGGAAGTTTCAAATACATTCTGTCACAGACTTCTAACAGAACTAAAAAACATAAATTACTAGTCATCGTCCTATTCCTGTCCTTTCCATTTTTACGGGATGATGCATATGCTTATCAGTGACACAAAGAAACATACCTCATGAAAGAATGGGAATTGGGGGGAGAAGGGGGAACTTCCGTGTCATCCAGGTATTGCCTACTCTGCCCATAAGCATAGAAGCGAGGCGAGAGCATGGGGTCACTGTCTTCATCCAGAAGCTGACGAATCAGGCGCCCAGCCTGAGGAGAGAGGCACGCTTCATCAGAGTCCACATTTTCCTGCTGCCATGAGGATAAAGCAGTGGTGGGCTCTGGAAAAGAGTGTGGGGATGGGTCAGAATTGTCTAATACTTTAGGTGGCAGTGAATTTCGGAGACATTGAAAGGTTTCTCATTTTATATTTAAGGTTAAGATGAGCATGTATGCCTTGATGGGATGTATACCAATACATCAGGCAGTCATCATCTCACCTTCATCCTTATCCTCATTTACTTTCAAAAGAGAACTTGCTAGGTTTGGACTGGGGAACAGCTTTAAAGAAGAGCTAATAGTATATGCTTTCAACTTCTCTGCAGATTACTGACAACTTTTCCACCTGGGCATCATTGAAAAGAAGTATGTCTGAGAAATATTTGGCATTTTGGCTTGCCATCCTTTACTGAAACAGCTAAGGAATCTCACTGACTTGTGAGAGTCCACTTCTGTAGGAGTTTGCACCTGCAGCTGAGGTTACTTAGCTGTTGCCTGAGCCCCTGTTCAAAGTGTTGAGATGAACACATTTAAAGTACATGCTTTGCACTGAAAATTTAGAAGTTGCTCAAGACTACAGCGAAAGTAAGATGCTAATATAAATAAATTTTTAAAAAAAGACTGTTACTATAGGGTAAATGAATTGGTTAGGCTTTTGGCCCTTCTTCATTTAGCTTCTATGACCAGTACCTGTGGTATTGTGCCTTCCCCAGGAATGTGCAAACCTGGCCCAGTGGATATGCACAAGCGTAAGTGGGCACACCTGGGTGAAAGGTCACCCACTTCATGCAGGTGGAGGGGAAGGAGGAAGGAGAGAGGAGAGAATGCCAAGAGAATGCAAGAGAGAGCCCAGAGAAAGAGTGAAGATTCTTGACGGCCTAAGAGTACTCACCTCCCAGCCCCTCCCACCCCCTCCCATGCCTGTCTCCTTGCCTGCTGGCCTTCCTGCCTGGTGTGCTTGTGGACCTGGTTCCCTGAGAGCAGTGAAGCCCACAAAATCCACAGAGGGCTCCAGGACTTTCAGTGCCCTACTGCTGGAACCAATAAAGAATTTACCCAGATTTGGGATGCCTGCACTACAACTGGCGCCATGAACAAGTTGGTTGCACTGCACTTACTAAAGCCAAATCTATAAATTATCTTAGACTATCTTTAAGGGGGGGGGGAAAGAAAAAACATTTGGCATAAAATCATGACAACATTTTGGGAGTACAAGGGGTGACATCTGTTTCGATTTACTGTACTGCCAACCTCAACTTAGTCCCTTTCTCATTAAAGAAAGACTCCTACCAAATTTTAAGTATAGCCCTCCTATGACACAATATTTCATTTGTAATACTCTCTGTATTGAAAAACAAAGTTATAAAAAGTTTTAAAAAAGTTTCTCAAGCAGCAAACATAATAAAGTTGCATTGTAAGTATACCAGGACTTATACAAAACCAGAATTTGGCCTTAAATTGTGCGATACCTAAAGCTTGAATCAGAGAACAACTCCTTTTTTGGCTGGCAAACGATAAAAATCTACAAAATTATCTTAAACAAGTGTTTACTTAGCATTTTATTTAATAAAATCATATTATAATCATAGACTTTAAGAGATGGCTATAATTTTCTCTATCATCTAATGAATTCTTATCCCTGGCTGCACATTTAGGCCACACAGGGAGATATAAATAACTCCAATGAACAGGTGCTTACACCATCAAATTAAACAGAATTTGTAGGAGAAAGCCCAGATAATGTAGCATATACACATATGTACACACACACTCACTCTTAAAAATCTGTCCAAGTGATCCTTAATGAAGTCAGATTTGAGACCCACCAATTAAAACCCAACAGATAAAGAAACTCAAACCCAGTGAAGTTAAGAGTAAGTACCTAATCAATGACAAAAGTTGGGACTAGAAACTAAACCTCCTGATTTAGGGACAAGGCTTCTATTTAGAATGTGCCAAGTGCTTCAGTAGCAAGATGACTGTTTCAAAACTCTGTAGTGCAGCAGAGGAGATAAGTACATTAATGTAAAAAAAGTAACCTTCATGTGGAATGAGATCCATAGGTCCTTAAAAGAGAACTAAGTTAGCTGGGAATAAAGGATAGTAACATAAGTATTTTGAAAAATGAAAACTTGTAAAAAATGGAGTCCTGCTTAGTAGGTTTCAAAGACTGGCAGAGAATATGTTGGTAACTATATCTAGCTGAAGATGGGGATGACGCAGAGTTGCTTCATCATCTGTACAATGCTCTCAGCTGGCTCCTCTTAAGTGGAAAGGCTCAGATGTGAGCACCTCACTGATGCCAATATGAGAGAGAAAAAAATGAATCGCAAGGTTAGCAAAGGAGAGAGGGTGAGTGAAAAGCCGTCCCTAAAAAGTAATAAACATGTAGTCTTTTTTAGGTGAAATATTAAACTGACCAAATTCCATCTTCTATTTCATGATATTTCATAAAATAGCCTTTTCCTAAGGACTAATATCAATAAAGCCAGGACAGGGAAATGGTTAAGAGGGACTAAAGAATAATGCAACAGGCAATAACCTAGCACTTAGTGGCAACTTAGTAGCAAAACAACCCAAACGGAGGACAGGCTGGCCAACTGGGGACTGAGGGCATTGGTCAGTTTGATGTTGATATTGGCATACGGGTGTGCTGGCTAGTCTGACATTTCTATTCTTCAAAGCTTAGTTTGAAACCCCTCAATTTGTCTGAAATGAGTAGAATGTCTCTTTAGAAATAGTGGAACAAATCTTTGATATGTTACTAGCTACATAGTCTCTGTTATCAACGCATTAGAAGTTAGACTGTGATCCTTGCTTAACTATAACATACTAATCATGGAACTGAATTAAAGTTCATCAGTGCTTAGAAGTTAACTTGGGGCCATTGTTAACACAGCTCTATGTTGTGGTTCCATTCTTAATCATTCACTTTACTACCAAGATAGCCAACTGTGTCTTTTTCCTAGTGGTATATGGGAAAGTACCTGAAGAAATTTGAGATGACATTTTTGCTTAAATTTTTACTTAGTGAGAATGAATTCGCTTATTTAAAAATTAGAATGGTAACTTTAGAATTTTTTCTGTAACAAAATAGAAGGTGTGTTTCAGCATCAGTCAGCATGCATAACAAAAGCATGCATAACAAAAGAATATTTCTCACCTATGCAACATGAAATGCTTATATGATCTATCATTGCTTTGTCTCACTTTCTTTTTAAATTCTACAGAGGGTTATAATTTAACTCTTCTATTCAAGAGACCTATTGCATTTGATGCATAGGTTACTGTAGATAAGAAGCATAAAATCAACGATTTTTGTGTTTTAGTTTCAAATGATCTAAATATAGAAAATTATCTTTTGTTTTGACAATTGGCTAGAAAAACAAGGAAGACCCAAATAGCCATGTATACATGACTGTATGTCCAACTATAGCACCTGAAGAGAGTTCATTTGGAGGATATGTTCATGAATCATCCCAAATTCTAGTTTGGGAAGCATTTTATATTCTAACCAGTTATTCTATAGAGGGAAACTCGATAAGGATATTGCAAGAAAATTATTCAAAGGGAAAGCAGAAAAGATCTTAGGCTTCAAAGTGGATTTTCATCTTAAAGGTCCACATAAAATAAATGTGTTTCAATCTCGAGACCAGAATTCCCTGGAAAGGGCTTTTGAGATAAATCACATGTCTTGTCACAAAGAACTCTGAACATTGTATGGCATGTCTCTCTATTAAAAATTAACCCATCCAAGTCATCTGATAACAGATAATAGGTACATGCTGATTATCTAAGTAATAAAAAAAGAATAGGTCCTCAGGGAGCTCTAATTCAGATAGTAAAGTACATGTGGAAAGAAGGGGAATTCACGACAGGGGGAAGGAACACAGTTTTGAGAAAGGCTAATACAGTCTGACTGTAGCTACTTTCTGCAAGCTGGCTGGATTCATCTACCATACAAAAGAAAATTGCTGATACATTTTTAAGAAATCTGACAGAACTGAGGGAGCTATTGTTTTCTACATCTCATTTCCAGCAGCATGTTAGAGTCATTATTGTTTGGTGTAATATCCTTGATGGAGATTCTCTGTGGTGCTAGGACATCCAGACATAGAAAGATGTAAGCATCGCTGAGGGGGGTTTTTATTGGTTGGAATCCTTTTATAAAATAGCCATTACTGTTTCAAAATTTAACTTTAAAACAGTGGCAGCCCCATTTAATGGCTCAAATAGTTTTATTAATTATCAGAGTTAGAAAGAACTTTGGCAGTCAGTTTTATCAATCCAAAGTTCATCCTTAAATTTCACATATTTACTTTGTCCTTATAGCAAATTTAATAAACACAATCTTAATTGCATCACTGAAGTTATTAATAAATGTGTGGAACAGAATTGGACTGAGGACTTTATTGATGAGAAAAGCCCCATTTGTGTTGAGTTGATCCATGTATCTGCATATTCCTTAATCAGTAATTTATCAACCTACCAGTCTTATAGCCCTTCCACAGCTCTTCAAAGACAATTCGAGTCCTTGCTAAAGCCCTGTAGCAGCCTTTTCAAATGCACTATTACCCTAATCCAGAGTCAGAAAAAAGGAAAAAAAGGTTGCTTAGTATTTACTCATTTTGTTTCTGTGTTTAGAGTCATCCATGTTCATTAGGTGGAATTGGTTTCAAAGAAAACAAACGTAGGCTGATTTTTCCTGAAACTATACTTGAAAATATCCAATGGTAGACAGCAGTATATCAACTAACCCTTGTTACTTGGCAAGTACCTTCATGGTGCTGCATATTTTTTTCATATATATCAATCATTTGATCCTTGCAACAACTTTACTAAATAGATAATTCTATACCTATTATACATTATTATCTGTTCTTATATTTAATATTTAAAGATGGGAAGTAGACTTACTAACTAGTCTACAAAGTTGGTCAAGTAGTAAAGTCAGGACTTGAATCTAAGTGTAACCAGCTTTTATTCATTATCGTCCCTGCCTGCCAGGATACGTGTCTGCCATCACTTAGAAAGAGGTATCTGGGTGGAACACAGGAGAATCTGATCCATCATTTCATCTCCTTCCATTCCAGGCTTCTTTGTATAATGGGGAGTTGAATTGAGAAGATCTTTAAGATTTTGTGTCTCTATCATTCTTTTAAAGAATTTTCTTTCCAAAGCTTTTTTCACTAAGCACAAGTCATGAATTAGATAGATGGACTAATTTTGTCTTAAAATGCTCTTTTAAATGTAACTTCAGCAGGACAAATCTAATAGAGTAGTTCAGTGTTTAAATCTCAATATTTCCACAAATGGTATCCCTCAATCAACATGGCTAGGGTGACTAGGAACATTCTAATTATACAACTCTAAAGGGATTTAAAGAACAAAAAAGTACATTTGACTTGTGTTTTATTTAATTCTGGAGTGTGTAAACTTTAATAAGGTCACACAGATAAAGTTAAAAAAAAGTGACATATTCTAATGCACACACAATTCATATTCTCAGACCATTTATATTTCCATACGTATTGAAGTATATTTTTCATATATATAATATTTATATAAGATACATATGAAGGAAAATACATTTCAACACATACATACATGTATGACAAAGTCTTGCGTTATCTATCTGTAAAAGAGCCACATCAGATTCTGTACCTATAATCACTTTAAGAAGGTTTTCATTCTATGCTGCTTATGGAATATTTGATAATTTTATCTTCCTTTTTGTTTTCCTGATATGATGTGCCTCAGAAGTCAGAGAATACTGTTTCTTTGTGGGAGTATATACTGCAGAGGCTCGGATCTGCAAGCTACTCACTGAATACTCTCACCTGATATTTAGGATTCTACATGAAAGGGTATAAACTGGTGTGAACATGGGGAACAAACAAGCAAACCAAAATGAGGAGCTTGCAGTACATGATGACTTGGACAGTAGTGATGGAGACATAGAGATGCATGCTGGTTCCTATGACTTATGTAACTACTAACTTCTAGCTACTCACTTCAATTTAGTTACTTTGTGATAACTAGTATTCACATGCACTTTAGGAATGAGCACAACGTTTATTCCTTGGTGGAAAGCCACAATTTTGTTGGTTTCTTTCTGAAGCTATAAAATAAGGTCACATTCTAGAGACTATATTTATCGCTCTCATCTTTACCTTTTATACAAAACCTCTTATTTCACAATTCCTACAGCTATATAACAACTGCAATATAATTTGTAAATTTAAAACAAATAAATACTAAAAAATTATCACTGGTAGTATAACCATGATTAAAATAGCACTGAAATCAGATCATATAGAGTTTTAAGATAAGTGCATTTAGTGACAAATGTAGTAACTGGAGCAAAACAAAAAAGCAAGTCATTGCCTAAGTTATAGGGATAAGAGAATTCCCAAGCTTTTTGAAATGTAATTTTCTCCCAACAGGCTTTAAAAGAATTCCATCTATTTTCCCAAAACAAAACAAAATGTTGGTTGGGTCTTTCTATCATTCATCTTAAAGAAAGTTCTTTATATTAAAAAATGAGGGGAGGAGGAAAAATAAAATAGTCTTAAGGAAACTATAAATTAGCTTCCAACTATGCTCAAGTGAATTTTCAGCTTTACATGGGTCTCTTTTAGTGTGTGGAAGAGGTTACTTACTTGATTAACTATGTTGAAGAAAAATCAAACTGAGTCAATTTCAGGAGGAGTGAGACTCTATCTGCCCCATAGTTGAATTAATTATCAAGACAGTAAATCATCAAGTGACTATTTGGTATTTGTAATTTTACCAAAAATCCTTGTTTTCACTTAGAGCTTTAGGTTAATGACCTAGTTGAAACCCACAGTGTTTATTATTGCTGCTGTTTTTTCCTTTTTCTTTTTGTAGCAACAGTGCCTACTCTGGACTTTTGATGGAAGGGGGGTGTTATTTTTATTGTTTGATTTGAAAAATACACCTGAAAAGTAGAGTTAAACAGTATCAGGATTGTATTGCTTAAATTAAAACACAAACCCTGCATTTTTAAATTTATTGAAAGTATTATGAGCTGGAAAGAGCTGACAAAATCTCAGTTTCACTACCTATTTATATGACTAAAACTAGAACATGTTTCTTACTTTGCAAAGTGGGAGCACTACAATAAAAAACAGGCAGTTTGTGAAAAGCTTCACTTGCTCTGAGTGTGAGGAGCACCAGCACCAGGGTTACTGTTTTCACATTGTGGTCTTTTTAGATAATATTTTGGTCCTTCACCTAAAATCATTAACATAATAAGCACTTTCTTGGTTAAAAGGGGGGCTAGAAGACAACAAAATTCAAACACTTTTTTCTTAGTTGTGACTCTGCTAAGTCACTGTGGTAAGTCATGCGGTTCTCCTGAGATCAGGAGCACACACTGCACAAATGCTGAGAAACATTTATTTTGGATACACTTTGATATATATTTGGATGCAGACACATGGAAAATAAGAGCAGTTTGATGAAACTACTGCAAGAGCCTTCCTAAAATCAGTTTTTATGTCTTCATAAATTAATTTCCAGTGTTTTAGAAAAAAAGAAATTTTAAGAATCTTTAGAAAAACCAATTTGAAACACTGTACTGCAGTTTCTTTCTCTCTCCCTTCCCATGTCCCCTCCCTCTTTCTTCCAGACAGGTTTTTTAAAATTAATTAATTATTTTTTTTTGGTACTAGGTCTCACTATTTTTGTCCGTGGAACCACAGGCTCATGTTACCCGGGGTACCACAGACTCAAGCGATCCCCAGCTTCAGCTTCCCAGGTAGCTGGGATTACAGGCGTGTGCCACCACACCCACTCTATTTTTGGAACTAGGCCTTGCTACATTGCCTCAGGTGGGACTAGAACCGTGATCCCCGGTCCCCGCCACGGCTTCCTAGACTGCTACTTACAGGCACATGCCACCGGGCCCGGCCTAGACAGGCTTTTAATAAGAAGCACTTTTATTCACTGTTCTCCTTGATAAGCAAATTCCTTATGTTTGCTAACCTGGATTAAAAAAAAAATCTATCCATAAAAACAAGAACTGGAACAAAGCAATTGAATACATCTTAAAAAATAGGAAAAGGATTTAGTGAAGGCGGTATATGGTTGGCACGAGTAGCGGAAAGATCAGTTATATTGAAAAATCTCAAACGCAAAGCAATTCCTGATTCTTCTGCGTGGTACTACTAGAAGACAACTGCATTATATATCAGCATTTCTCGTGAGTTTAAAGGAAAAAAAAAAAAACAACACTGCAAGGTGACACTTGATAAAGAGCAAACATATTTTCACCCTGAGATTGCAATTACTCTTGGCAACGTTTAACGTGTCACATTCCTAAACCAGGAAAGGGTTTTTGGTCATTCGGAAACACAGTTACTTATGCACACATTTCATACTCTCACTCATCATCCTCCCGGTTACATGCTTCCCATTAAATCATCAAATAGCAGAGGACTCTACCTTCCCAGCTCTTCTCTTCACACAATGCTGTCAGGTCCAGTTGGGGCACGTCGGAGACAAAGCTCTCCTGCTGGTCATCAGCCTCTTGAGACCTCTGCAGTTTGCTATCAGGTAGGCTGGGATGATCCTGGATCTTCATAGTGGGGCTCTGCAATAACAGCACAGTGTCCCCAAATAACCACTGCTTATCAAAACCGAAAAATCTCTGCAGTAATACCACTCCTGGCTGGAACCTCCCAGGCCACAGCTGCTGATACACCCAGCAGAGAAACCAAAATCATAGCTTGATGCACCCTGGATACTAGCTGATCGCCTGCATGCCAAAAGCGATCGTCCATCTGTGCTCCCGTAACTTTTCTTCTGTAAGACAGATGATTTCCTCGAGCTGTTCTTCCTGATAACCACAGACAGCTGACAGTCTCAGTGATTACTGATTGGGGCTGCGAATGAGGGAAAGGAGTTTACATTTCCTTAAAGGAGTATGGCTCTCCAGACTCTAAACAATAAACAAAAAAGCAGCTACCGCTGTTGCTAAGGTTGTAGTAGCTCCACGGTGTCTCTGCACGGAGAACGCTTGTCCCTTAGGTAAACAGTCCTGCACGCCAGGAATGGAGGCTGTGCACATGAATGCTCCCCTTGAGCTTAGATCAATTAATCGGGACTAGCTGCACATTCCCAGATTTCCTATGGTTGTTTTCTCCTTCAGTGTGGAGAGAACAGGCTATTTATGGAGGAGCTCTGGGTATTAAAGCATTGTTGCGCAAATTTAAACAGCACAGGGGTTTGGTGTCTCATCTCAGTTAGCGGATAAGGAATACGGACTCTGGAAGTGAGCCAGAATTACACAGAGAGCAGTTCTTTTTTTCTTTCTTCCTTTTTTAAAGTACAAAACCAAGAACTGGCAAGTCAGAAATGCATAATTTATAGCTTACAAATAAGCAACTCTCACTGTTTTTCTACTGTTCATCTACTCTGAATAGTAAATACTCAGCCACACTTGGTTTTGCTGCTTGGCACATTTGCCCCAGGCTTGGATCTCTGCGGGACTGGGACTACTCTCTGTCAACCACTATCGTTTTAAGCTGATTATTATTTTTTTCTAAAGAAATTGCATTAAATTACCTCTTTGAACCTTGCTTTTTTAGCATGTTGTAAACCCAATCATTGTCACTTCCCCTCTCAAATAAAATTACAAGCATATTTACTTGCAAATATGTTTCTCAAGCTGTATAGATGTGTACAAAAGACTGTCTTTGAGAAGAACTGGAAATTTTATTTTAGCAAATGAAAAAAATGAAAAAACAAAACAAAACAAAACCCAAAACCATCTGGAAATCATAAATAGTTCCATTAACATATGAGAAATGTTCTTATGCTTAAAATAAAGCACTACAAAGATTTCCAGCTACTTTTAATAGCTATTCAACCCACTTTCTTATCACCAGGGGAATAGACAGGCCTTTTTACTATTATATTTCCATGAACTGATGTGCAAGGACTGGTATTTTTTTCACATTTGGGTCAAAATGGAATACCATCAATCAGTTCAATAATGAGCTACTAAAATTAGATAGAAATGACAAGTAACTCTAGGACTTTAACATACTTTACAAATGTTATTCATCTGCTGGGGGAGGGAAAAACAGATTATGTATTTATTCCACAAATACTATTTGCTCCTTGAGCTGAATCCTAGGGGTATCAGTGTTGAATGATCAAACCTGGAGCTTTAGCCTTTCAAAAATGACAGGGTCAGTCACCAAACCACATGCATGTGCATACAGGAAGTAAACATTTTTCAGTCAAGATTCATAAAACTTCTTAGACTCAAAAAAAGGGAAGAATCTAAGATGGGTGACCCCACCCTGTCAGTGTGGCGTCTCTTTCTGAGGAACAGGTCTCAAGGCACCGTGTGCTGGGCAGTGGGGTAAAGGGGCTTGCTGACAGCCCAGGGTGGGAAGCTACTAGCTCGGTGCTCTGACTGCGCCACTTTACTTCTCTGAGCCTGTATTTCCTGTCCCATAAAATGACATTAATAACACTAATCTTGTCAATACCAATCTCTAAAATAATACCCTTCAAGATCTGTGAGAAGGCATGAAAGGCCTAGATCAGGCAGCCTGGAGCACAAGAGACACACAAGTGGAAGCTATCAATCCTTTTCTTCTCAGTTATCATACAAAAATGTGTAAGACACGTCCATATCTCAAAATGCTAGAGATCAGAGCAGGAGATGAGGCATAGACAACTGCGATTTCAGAGCACTGTGCTACGGCAAAGGACAGAGCAGTTTTAAAGGTGTTATAAAAATACTGCAGAAAAGAGTCACATGTGTTCCTGCCATGAATCAGTAGTAGCACATGTAAGTTGGGGCAGACAGTGTAGGTCAAAGGGAGGACGAGTACGGCCAAATGCAGGCTCGAGAGGGGGTATTGACACCTGGGAGAGAAGGGGTTTCAAGTGGCCAGTCCTTAATAGAAAGAAGGGTATCAGGTAAGTAGGTTGGCCTGAGAGGCTTCTCCTGCTGAGCTAAATCTGGATTTTATCTGCACTAGACAATAGAAAGCCATTAGAGACTTTTTGAAGAGAGTAGTGATAATGGCTGTCTGTGGTGAAGTTGTTCAGGCTCTACAGCTTTAGACTAGCATATACTACTCTTTCTATACATATTATAATTTAATACAAATAATTATGATATGATGACTATTAATACTATTTATATAAAAAATTAAAAATACAATAAATATTAACTGCTCAAGTAAGGTGAGGTCCCTCACAAGTTTGTTCCCCTCTCCCCAACAATGCTTTTCATGTAGCCCTGTGCTTGTATACTTGCTGTTTTTTCCTATTAATTCATTAATGGCAAAGGCCATGGATATTCTCAAATACCAAAATATTTTTGGTTTCAACTTCTATTGTTTATATATTTTCTATCTAGAATTAAATCAGAGAGTTAATAAATTATTCTCACAATTTTTAACTCAGAGACCCTTATCCTGTGATATCACACACCAAATTCTTGTTAAAAATGTTGTGCCAAACGAAACACACTAAAATATTCACATCTTGAAAGAAACAGAAGGTTTGATTCTCAGGAGAGACCACATGTTATGATCAAGAAGGGACAGGCTTTAGAGTTGGCAACCTGAGTTTAAGCACTAGTTTAGTAGCTGCAAGATCTTCAGCAAGCAGACTTATGTGTACTTTCTTTTAATCCACTGTGGGAACAAGACTTCATAAAGTTATTGTAAAGTAAATGAAGACTTGTTTAAAAACAACTGTCATTGAAGACTTGTTTACAAACAACTAGTCTACAGTCATTGAAGAATGACTGTAAAAGAAATGCTATTTTCATTTACACCCTATCTCACTGCCTTACTCATTCTTTTGGGAAGTGTTTATTGAACACATTCTCTGTCTGAGGCTTATAAGAATTAGTAAGACAAGGCTGACACTGAACATGTAAGTACAAGAGTCATCCAGGTAATTAAACAAAATGCTGGTGAGCAAATTTTGAGAGTGCTCACCCTGCCTGGAGCCTTGGGTGACAGTCTGTGGTCAGACCATAGCATCATTAGCCACTGGACTGTCTAATCTTTGTGACGACTTATGCTGGTCTCACTTTTTCTATCTCCAGACTTGACTGACCCTGCTCTTTCCCTGGCTTCAAAGAGTTGGTGAGTATTTGTTCCATCCTTCTCCCTTTCGGCATAGGATATAAATAAATCGTCCTTTTTTGTTATCTTACATAAATCTGAGGGTTTACATGGCAAAATTTAAAGGTCAAAATTAATGAGGATGAAATGTCTTAATGGGAAATGAAATTGGAAAACAATGGACTCCCTTTCTGCATAGGATATGAACATGTCACTACCAGAGCCAGAAATGATGGTATCAGAGAGTGCCGTAAAAGGTCATCTGCACAGAAAGGACCCACAACATGTTAACTGAAAACCATGCAAAATCATAAACATTTGCTCTTTGGCATGACAATAAAGGAAAATGGACATAGATTTCCAAATTCATGTGAATTGCAAAGCTTTTAAGACTTGTTGGGATTGGTGGTGAATCTAAACACTATATAGCCTTAAGTTTCTTCACAGTCCAGTAAAACCAAAAACAAAATCTTAAAGTTTTCATGAAATATGGTTCAAATAGAAATAACAGAGTCATCCACTTCATAAATATTTGGTGACAGGGATATTTCAGAATCTATCTCATAGCTTCTCAGGGCAAATAAAAGCTTGCACTTCAGATCTTGTGATAATTAACATCAATTCTAAACCTTCATTGGAAAGTCTTGTCTTTTCTCTTTATCTTTTTTTTTTGGCAGCAGGATAAGAAAAGAGAAATAGTCTTGATTGTTTACTATGAATGTCTTGTTATCAAAGTATGCTTATAAGCTCTCCTAAGCAATAGGCTTAGAAAGTATAAAGAATGTAAAAATATCCTGAGAGAATTTACAGTTCATTAACCTTATACTTTTGACATAAAATAACCTCTCTCAGATAATGTGATACCCTTCTGTAGAGTTAATATTTCTTATCTGCTTTGCTTTTTTGACAAAGATATTATGTCTAATGCTACAGTTTTAATATCCTGGACCTTAAATGGAAGCTTAAAACATTTCCTAATAGAACATAACTTATTAGATGAAATAAAATTGAAGTGTATGACTATAAACAGAACTTGGAAAATCTGTTTTCAATATTTCTTAGAATCTATAAATTGCTTATTTTAAGAACAATACATATTTTACTTAACAATACCTAATTAAGATGTCAGTCTTTTTAAAATCTATCCCTAAATTCATACCTAAACTTCTGTTATTGTGAAAAGACATTTTAAAGTAGCCAATATGCTACTAAACAAAATTTAACACAAACCAGGAAAACTCAGTTAAAAAAAATGGAAAACTCTCTTCAATCATGTGAGAGCACACAGAATCCCTTTTAAAATAAGACTAGTTACAAAATTCAAAAAAAGTTAAAAGGACAAAGGGATAAGGCCATGTTCACTTTTCAACACATGCATTTCAACAGAAATATGAAACTGCAAAATGATTATTTAAAAATAAAGTTACCCTGTACTGTACCCTGTGATTTGCATTTCAGAAGCAGACTCTAAAACAGTGTTATCTCTAGGTCCCACTCTAGCACCTTTGGGGCTGAAGGATGATATTTTTCATTTTAGTGGAAATACTAGTGAAGATAAGGAAAACCACTTTCTCCAAGGGTTGTCTTTTATTGTGCTATCTTCCATAAATCTGAGGATTTACAAGGCAAAATTAAAAGCAAAATATTAATGAAGACAAATTCTGTATTAGAGAAAACGAAATTCGAAAACATCATATCCATTCCTAGTGGGCATGTAAATGTTGGCATTCCATTCTGATGCACTGGAAACTTAACATTCTAGAAAGGGTAACTGAAATCTGGACTTACTTTTTTTGTCCCTGAAACTTAGAAATTATTGAGATATCACCAGAAAAAAAGATTTAACTATTTGGGTTGGATAATAAACTCTAGAGAGGGTTATGTAATTAAAAAAAAGGAAATTACATACACAAAGCAAAAGACTTTAAAAACAGAAAGCCATCTTTTCATAGTCCATTAATAATAGTAAAAAAACACATCTGTTCAGCAAAAGAAACACATATCTTACAGTTAGAAACACAATTTTAATCTGTGATCTTTTCCTTTCCCTAGTGCAGTTGTCAAAGAAAGGTGACACAGAAAGCTCAGCTGAGATTTTAACTCATTACCTAATTTTATCTCCTAGTTGAAATTTTATAATAATTAGCAGGAATGCTTCGAACTGCCAAGAGCAGAATGGGCAGTGGTTGGTAATTGTACATGAGTGACACATGTCAACTAGGCTATGGTCTGTGGAAGAAAGATTTGAAATTCTTTTCTCTTGTCGTGGGGGCTGGCTACAGAAATACCAAGGGGAACTGAGGTAAGCTTGGATTACATTTGGGTGCCACTTAAATTTTATGTGAGTGTCATGATGTCCATTCATAAAGGTTTCTCAATGTCCTTTTGTTTCATAAAAGCGGAAAGGGGAAGACCTGAGAAGATCTCTCCAGTAGGCTGGCAATAGCATCTTCTTTAAAATAGTGTTCAGTGGTGTGATGAGTAGTGCTTGCTGTGAGCAGAGGAAGAGAGCAGATAAAGGATAAAACCCGAGAAAGAATAAAACATCATCATGGGAAAACTGTCTTGTAAAAGGTGCCTGGAGACAGGAAAGTACATTGTTTGTTATATGAATTTGAGGGAAGATGCTGAAATGAGTTGGCAGAGACGAAAGAAGTGACACAGAAACTCTGAATTCCGAAAGAGGAAGCATCCCTCTTCCATCACCTGCTGAGGTTAACGATAAGGTATACAGGACAAGAGCTGAATAGAACAGATATGAAGCGTCTACAGCAATGAGGGGTAGTTCATTAATTCCTAGTACTTTTAAAAATTTTACAACACTGTGTACATTTTTCTAAGACAGGAGTCCACAACTTTTAGATTCTTAATCTCTTTGATTGTAAAACATCATGGGGTAGAAACTGCAGCTGATACCAAATCCCAGCTCCTAGAACAGTACTTAATAGAGACACTATTGATATCCTACTATTGATATGATATTAATTTATTGATATGAATAAATTAATCAATGAATTTGGTCAATGCCTAACAAAGAATAGAAATCATTGGGTTAGAACTCTCTAGTTCTATAATTTAATATATCAAGTATTAGAATTCAAGAAGAATTTGAGAAAAACCTTAATTTTTGCTAAAAAGAAAACTTTTAGGACTGATGAGAGTAGCTTTAAATCAAATTCTTATGCATCTTATGCATGTGTTACTTATATATACATATAATGATGAAGAATGAAGTTCAGCATACTGAATGGAAACCAGGGAAGGAAACAAGGGAAACCAACTACTTGGTTAGCATGATGATGCCCTCAGAGAACAAGGAAGACAAAAAGTAACCAAAAGTTTAAGGTACTGACAAGATAACAGAGTAGATATTTTTTCTATTATTTACTTAAAATGACACATAAAGCTCATAAAGTAATTGGATTTAATAACTCAAACTGAATTTGCTCTAAGTTGAGAATTAATGAGATTATCTCTGTGATATGTCTACAAAAACTGACTACCTACTTATTTCATCACTATTAAATGATATAAATGAAACCAGTATCTTTGACTTTTTTGGTTTATTTTATGGAAAATCTAAAAAGAAATTTCCATCCTATTGAAAATTATCTTCTTTAGCAAAATTAAAGAATGGAGTTTGTAAGATTTCTCAAGGATTCATTAGGTCTCTCATTAGCCTCTCTAACCAATTGCAGTTCCATCCCTTATCTCTTTATCCCATATTATCAGGCTAGAAACCATTCCCATGCACACTCAAGAACCGATCAACTGTTTCCATCACAGACAGCATTTTACTGGTTAGCTACTCACCTCAAAATGTTGCGTGTACTCGCCATTTTTTTCATTTTCTTTGCTATAAATGACAACGAAAAAATATTATAAAATGTTTGTTTTCTAAGATGTTTTTCATCCATTGACATTATTTCATTTATTTTAAAAGTAGACTGAGTAGTTTTAAATCAAATTCTTATGCATTTTGAAGCAAAAATTAATAAAAGTAAACAAAATAAAACCATAAACATGAGTATGATTATTTGCCTTTAATAGTACTAGGGCAGATTTTCTATTCTAAGCATTTGTTTTCCTTGCTGCAAAATACTGTAGTAAACATCTAATCCTTTTTAGCTCTTATCACACACAATCTAGTAAGTGCAAAAAATTTATTCATACTCTAAGAAATAATCAGGACATTTCTAAAGTTACCTTTTGATGGACATCAGTGCAACATCCTCAGATTCAGTCCTCTCAGGAGATGATGTGAAATTGAGACTTTCCATATTCTGTAACAAAACATGGGTAGACCAGTGGAATATTAAGAAATAGAAATCACACTTTCCTTTTTTCAAAGTAGAAAAATCAGAAAATATTGAACTTACACTGAATCTAGTCCTATTTCTTTGCTAAAAGTAACAAAATTATGGCAGTGTAGTCTATGCTGCTTACATAAAATTGTATGTTGACCTTTATCATTCCTTAAATGAAATTACCCAATCATATCATAGAAATGGTCATTGTGCCCTTCAATGACCTTCTTAGATATTATTCATATTGTATATAGTTCGAAAGTGCAAAACCAAATTGCTAGACTGCCAGGATGGTTTTAGTATTAGAATTGGAATCAGAAACTAATCAGAAACAGATGTAGTGTTCATTACTTATTTAACATCTCATCGATATATATTGACTAAATATGATCTGAGTTCATATGCAGTTCACTCCTAAGCTATAAAATATCCATAAGTATTTATGGAGTTAAGAACCTTTCTTTCTGCATTATTTACTTTTAATCTTTACATTAGCTAGAATGAAAAAAATTACAGAAGGGAAACATGCATTTCAGGCTGACCCAGATGCCTAATGCTCATTGGAGGGCATATTTGTAAGACTTTTTGACTGCCATTGCCAATATGACCAATGCTTTCCAAATACAGTTGGCTGTCTCAGTACAGAATAAGTAAGGCATCCCATGAAGGAAGATTACAAGTAAGCAAATGAGATCATATTTACAAGTGCTCAGTAGACTTTAAACCATAGCAGTAGTGTTAAAGATTTGGATCTGAATTTCAATGAAAGATCTGAATCTGCACTGAAAGGCTATTACGTACAACCTAACCATTCTGGGTCACTGAAATAAATACTCATGTCCCATCTATAGTCCTCCACTCTACCAGCTGAGCTACTGGGGGTGCATTCATTAAAATAAATAAGGAATACAATGAAGCAATGTGTGTTCACCTTCATATTTATGACTTCCCATTATGAAAAGCCCTTTACAAAGTTACTTTAATTCTATTTCATAATTACCCCATGAAACTGACATGTATACAAAATTCCTACAACATAAACATATAGAGTAAAAATATGAATCTGTGTCTGATAGATGAATGCATTTTTTTTTTGTTTATGATGTTTTTGCCTATTTGTCTGGATTTCTTAAAGTATGAGATCCTAGGCTTCATCAAAGAACAGAAACAGGAAGACGGTATAACAAGAGTTAAAATGGTGGTTGTGGAGTCGGAATGCTTGGGTTCAAGTCTTAACTTGTGTACTGACTGGATGACTTTACTGGCATCTTAATGCTTTCATCAGAATGGAGATGGCACAGCTGCTTTACACAGATCAGCATGAGGATTAAATGAGATAATCCAAATAATGTGCTAGAGCACTCGGTACTTTTAATAAATAATGCTATCTGCAGCTGAAATATCTAAGGAAAATATTTTACTAATAAATATTCACCACTAAGATGATGATTGGAAATATAGTGTATACAGTGTATATATCTGCCATTAGAATACTGAATGTGGATTGATACCCTTAATTTACAGTTATTTTAGACTGGATCTGAGAAGTAATATTGTAACAACATTCATCTACATTTACATTTTTATGTACATTTTTATTTACATCTAAAGTTTGACAAAGGAGATGATTCTATAAGATGGCTCTCATTAAGTCAAAGCATAGTTGTGGTCTTCCTACTAAAGAGGGAAATATCTAGAACAAAGAATCTTTGTTCCTCCTGGAAATTCTCAACAGATTATCAAAGTCTTTACTGTAAGATTTAGTGCGATACTATTATGCTTTCCTTGGGAAAGCATAAACTTCTACATTCAGATTATTTTAAAACATTGTCACTGAAATACATTTATATTATGAGAAAAATCACTAATTTAGAAATGCAAATCTTCAGCCAGGCACGGTGGCTTGTGCCTATAAGCTTCAGCCTATGAAGCGGCCAGGGCTAGGGATCGCGGTTCAAGTCCCGCCTGGGGCCCGTAGCGAGACCTAGTTCCAAAAAAATAGCTGGGTGTGGTGGCGTGCTCCTGTAATCCCAGCTATCTGGGAAGCTGAGGCTGGGGATTGCTTGAGTCCGTGGTACCCCGGGCAACGAGAAATGCAAATCTTCAAATTAAGGCTAAGATACAGTCAAAAACAAAAGAAAAAATAGAAAACAAGCCACATGTCATTATATAGGTGTAGAGTTTAATTTAGTGAGATTTTTATCATTAAGATAAGATGTTAAAAGATTTTTTTCTAAACAAAAGAGCGTAATTGATATAAGTTTTGAGAATTGCAGAGGAAAGACAGTTAACTTACACACAACAGAAAACTTGGCAAAAAGTAGTTGCGAAATATGAGAACCTTTCAGCTTATCCCAGGGTTAAAAGAGTAGCAACTTCTTCAATTGGCTCCCCACCACACTTGAAAAATATATTTGCTTTACATGTTTAGAAAGCTCCAAATATCTGAGTTTTTAAAAAAGTGACACATCAGGTCACTTTCAATATTCCTCTCTAAAGATTAACAACAATTCCAATTTTCATTTTCCTTTACACATTTGAGTCTGTTGAATACCCATGGTGTGATTTCACTAAATGGGTATGCAAGCACACTGTGTTTTTTGCCGAGGCAGTTTGTTATACCTTTCGACGCAGGGAACAGGTGGAGAATGTATTACAAGTGGTGCCAAGAGTTTTATAATGAAATTAACAGGATGGTAAAGCTATCTGTGAGTACAGCAAAGCAGTACCTATTTTTGTGGGTGACACAAAATGTTTTATAAACTCTAACTTCTTTGGACCAGGGCTTAGTGAGGAGAGATTAAGAGAAAGGACTAGATCAGTAATTCCCCCACTTCACTGAGATGAAGGAAAAGGAAAATGGAAAATATAGGTCAAAATATAGTTGAAATATAGAATTCAAAATACAGTTGAAATGTAGAATGCTTTCATTGTATGAGGAGTATGTTAGTATACGTTCAAATGTTCTGTAGTTGTTAACAGTTAATAGTTGTTAATAGCTTGATTTATGAAAAAAGCATTGATTTGATGCCTTTTGAAGATTTTGAACTGTTTCATGTTCCAAATCTAGACTGGGTAAAAGAATAGTTCTACATATCATGAAAGAATAGTTCATTATTCTGAATTTATTAAAGACAGGTTCATTATTCTCAAACAGGTTCATTATTCTAATTGTGAGTACAAGATAAGGAACTTTTATAAAATTGTTTTACTACCTTTCTTATTTTAAAAAGTCTTCATATTTTAACAGTAGGATCCTGAAAAGGTAATGTCATTTAAAAAGAAGCCAAGAACATATTTTGATTTTAATTTTAATTCAATGAAATTAAATTGCTTTTAATTTCATATTGCTTTTTAAAACTTTGTTTATAATTCATAAAATTCTGCACCATCTAAGCCTTCAAATAGACAGATAGATTCTCTATGACAGAATTTATTGTGACAACTTTCTAATGTCAGAAGGAACAGAATTTTAAAAATTACCTAATCAATTATAAAAATAACCTATCCAAAAAGAACAAAAGTCTTGAAAGAATTAGTTTTTGATTGTGGAATTTATTTTGAGTTCTTCTCCTCTCTTCCTTTTGACATTGAAAACAAGACTTAAAACCTGTTTGACCACTGAAGCACTTGAAAACCTTGGAGTGAAAACACATTTGACTTCTAAAACTGTAAAATGCTGACAAAGCCTTTATAGAGGACACTTTAAAAAAGCAAAAACAAATGCTGTCTCTCAATACACAAGCAGCTTGATGTGAAGGTCTCTGGTCAAAACAGGTTCATTTATTCTAGTTGTGAGTCCCAAGATAAGGAGAATATTTGATATATCTTCATTATCAAAGGAATAATGGTTTGTTTAAATTTCTGTTTGTACCTCCTTTTGCACATTTTTATGTTTTACTGTCTAAAACTGTCTAGATTAACCTTCACTGGAAAGAACAAGTGGTTCCATAAAAGGACATCTATGGAAGAGTTTGGCTGCCATCCACACAAATTCACTTTATTTTGCTTTCACAGTAAGTACTACATCCTTGGCAATAGCACATGCCCCAGACTCTCTGCAGCTAGATATGCTATACAACCAACTTCTCACCAACAGGATGTGAAAAGTGATGTGTGGTTTCAGACCAATAAACCATCACAACAGGTATATTCCATGATGCTCATTCTCTCTTTATGTCTTGGAGAAAAAACATCAGCAGAGCACCCAGAAGAGATTTAAGATGGTAGAAATGCAGTTGGCCAGGGTGAAACAAGTCTCATTTCTCTCCCTGGCCCTAAATGATTATCATGAGGAAAAATTTTACGTGTTCA
The DNA here is from genome assembly GCA_004024945.1 of Uropsilus gracilis. NCBI lineage: Eukaryota > Metazoa > Chordata > Mammalia > Eulipotyphla > Talpidae > Uropsilus > Uropsilus gracilis. The sequence goes on along the minus strand of PVHY01004355.1, from coordinate 29,818 downwards.
AGACATTTTGGATTTATACATTTTTTTTTGAGGTGGCACTGGTTTACAACATCTATTCATTTTAAAGGTAAAGGCTCGTATCTCTTCAAATGCACATCATATTAACTAGAAAATACCAATAATTTTCCACCACAGTCTACTGAGCCCCTCCCTGCCTTGGACTCCCCCATACCCCTTTCCTATAGTCTTAGTTCTGCAATCAGATTTGTAGAGATAGTGTTATCTGTTCTTTTGCTTTGTTTCTTTATATCCCTTGAGTGATGTCATCTGGTTAAAACATCTTTTTGGTGCACAATTTACCCTAAATGATATGGTACTCATTCATTAATTCATTTTTTAAAACACATTTTGCAAGTGGTAAACTATGTTTTACTGGGAGTAACCATACTGGGTAGTAGGGTGCTGGGGTCAATGTGGACCGAAACCTGTCCCTGCCATCATGACTGCTGTATTTTGGTTACAGCTCCAACTATATGAGGTCACACTGAAACTATGATCTTCATTTATTTCAACGGTAAGTTCTATCTGAATAGTAATGTTAAGCAATAGCTGACTAAACATAAAATCAAAAGCACCCAGGACATTTTTTTTTCTTACTTTGTAGTATGCAAAGTAAAGAAATCCTAGATGTGTGCATAAGAAGGTGAAAAAAAAATTAGAAGAGTACTTTCTTAGATGAAAGGTAGGCTATGGTTAGAACACAGAGACATGTTATGTGAAGGAGTCAGTGGGGAAACTTTTCACATTTCTGATGAGACTGTCTTTAAAGCAAAGTATTTTATGATCAAACCAGCTCTCCACTCACCCACAAGTTCCTATCTTTTAGCAATTACATTTGAGTATTGATCCTTCAATGAATTCCTTTCTCTAGTGCTATTTCCCCTTATTGTTTTCTCTTGAACACTCTGTACTGTTACTGCTTTGACAAAAACCTCTTTTAACATTGCATTTTCTCCAGCTGCTTTCTTCATCCCTTTAGAGAAAAATCTGTTCTAATTCATTTCTTCCTATTCATTCTTGAGCCTTTCCAATTAGTCTTTTAAATATGCTCCATCAAAGTTGATGTGGATCAGCTAGATATATAGATATATGTGAAATGATCACTCACTCACTGCTGTAATTTCCTTCTGATTTTCTTTTGACTTAATCTATTTAAGACCTTTGCATCTTTGCTGTACAGGAAATTTCTAGTCTCTTTTGTTTATATATGCTATGTCCCAGGAGTCAGTCCTTAAGCCTCCCTTTTTGCTCAGTCCCTTGATGTCAATTCATCCCTCTCTTGGTTTTTGGTACCAATCCTGTGCCAAAGACTCCCAAACTTCTATTATCTTTCCACTGATTTTTAGGTTCATGTATATAACTCCTACACTTCACTAGTAATATATAACTCCTACTCCTTCACTAGTAACTCACGGTTAAAATATCCACACAGAACTTCTGTTGCTCTCCCCATCCACTTAATCCTCTATTAGTTTTCTCCATCTTGGTAAATGGTAACTTCATCATTCTAGATACCTCAAAAGTCTTAGAATCACCTTATGTGCCCCCTAACTCTTTTTTTTTCACATACCAAATCTAGCCCATGAGAAGATCATGGGTTAGATTTGGTATGTGGATAAAAAAGATCATAGTTAGCCTTAAAAATACATTCATAGTTTGATCATTTTATCACTGTTCCACTGCTATCATCTTAGCCTAAAGTTGTATCTCTAGCTTAGATACGGCATTAGTTTGCTTTATATATTTCCACCCCTCACTATGTCTGGGTTATTTTTGACATGGTTGCTGGATCGAATCTTGCAAAAGGTTCATCAGAACATGACTTTATTCCCTCTAACTCTCTAATGTTTCCTCCTCACACATAAGGTAAATGTCAAAGAGCAAAAAATGGCAACATGGTGGTCAAAATACTTGTTATATCACCAATCTAGACTCCCATAATGCTTGTCCCTCACCTCTGTTTCAACTACTGCAACCTCTTGTTTAATACTCAAAGGGCTAAGTCTGTGATGCGCTCTGCCTGGCTTGTCTCTCCCCCAGTATCCCGATGGCTCACCCCCCTCAACTTCTTGAGGGTTTCAAACTATGCCACATCAGTTCTTAATCTCCTAGCACCTCAATCTCTTTTACTCTAACTCCTTCCCTGCCAGCTGACTACAAATCTACTTGCTTCTTATATGTTTCCTCCTTTGAGACTATAAAGTTAGGGAAGGCAGAGACTGCCTGTTTAGATCAACATTGTATTTTTAATCCCTAAAATGGTGCTTGTCGTATAGTTTAACATATGATGAAAGGATGAGTAATTTTATTTTTTATATCTGTCACACTGCACTAGAACATAATATGAATTCAGGTATGCATGACTGAAAATCAAAATGTATAAATGTATATATATTACATTAAGTTCACCTCTAAAAATTCAAAGAATATTTTTTAAATCCATGGTACACAATGCTGGGCCATTTAGTATAACCACTTGAGAATCACTGTCATGTAGCTGTTGACAGGAGTTCTTATTGAGCTGAAATGCACTGAAAACATGGTTGAAACAAGGTAAATGACTTTCACAGCAGCAGTAAGAAAATTTAAAGAGGGTCGAGAGTAGAGGTGTGAAGATATGTTGGGTGGCTGTTTTCATGTTCCAGGCTAGCTTTGGGGGGGGGTGTCTAAGCTATGTGATGGCAAGACAGCAAGAAAAAGGGGGGGTATATATTTTTAAAATTTATTTATATATAAATTTCACATCATTGTAGTCCCAGGGATTTACCCCCCCCTATCCTCCCCACCATTCTCCTCCTTTTCCAACCCTGCCCGAAGTTGTGTGCTTCAGTTTGGTGCTTAGCTTGTTTTGACTTTTCCTCATGGCTATTGTTAATTTTTTCCCTACATCCCATATATTACTGAAACCATTTGGTTTCTGTCTTTTTCTTTTTGACTTGTTTCTGCTAATATGATTTCTTCTAAGTACATCCATGTTATCATAAAATCATCAAATTTGTGATTTTTAATTGATGAAAAGGGGGTATATTTTTAAAGTAAATATGACAAATGACTAAAAGGTTGGAAGGACTGGGGGTAGGAAAAATAAACAATTTAGGAAATGATGTAAGAAGAGATGTGATGAAATCAGATGGATATCTTCAATAAAAAAACAGATCATAGGAAAAAGACAGTGAATTTGGTTGTAGCATGGTTATTTTGAGGTGCTCCCCAAGGTGAACTGCAGAGAACATCAATCAAACATTGATTGGGAAGTCATTTGTAGAGAGGTGACATCTGAAACCATGGAAGTGGAAATAAAGTGCTCGAATTAAGTGCTGATAGAAAAGAGATATGACACAAAAGTGGGGAACATTTACATTCAAGCAGGTTTTGTGGGCTATTAGCTAGTGAAAGATAAAACAAAAAAGAAAACCATCATTGTGGTAAGAGAGCAGGAGGGGTCAATGTCATAGAGGCCAAGAGAGAAAGAGTGCTGAGAAAAAGACACAATATGGAATACCACAAGACCTGAGGCGTCAAGGTTCAAGCCCACATCATAGGACAAGGGGCTTAACACTGCATATTTAACCAGTGGAGAAAGCACTTTCTGTAGAAAAGTGGGGGACAGATTTTGAATTATTGGGGTTGATAAGGAAGTTAGAAAAAAAGAAGTGTAGTAAAAAATGCCAGATTATTCAAAGCAGTTGATGCAAAATGAAGGAAAGCGATTGGACCTAAGAACAGAAAGAGTGGACAGTAAACTTTTACTGTTTTCTGTTTTTCTACTTAGCACATTAGTTACATTTAAATCTTACAGAAATTACAATGAAATATTATATTCCCATTTTACAGATGAAATGAATGGAACTAAATAATATGTTCATTTGTCATAGATAGTAAGGGATCAAGTTGGAAGTGAAGTTCAGGTCTGACTGCAAGAGACTTGTGCTCTGACCTTGAACCTTGTCTGCAATTTCAGAGGGCAACATGCTATTCAATAGATATTGTTTATGAATATGAGTTATTATACAACATTAAATGTAATGCTTACTATAGAATTAGCATAATCATACAGAGAGTATCTGGAAAATAGAGTGTGGAATAAAAATTATCTCTAACCAGTACTGCCATCATCTTACAATGATAATCACTTTTTAACTATATTTCCTTTTAGTCTTTTTTCTTAGGAATACATACATACATACATATATAAATACACAAACATGCATTATGCATAGAATGTAGATACTGTCTCTTAACCTACTGGTACTACCGAGAAGAGTATAATAGAACTACAGCTTTCCTACTAATGTGGAAATTTCGACAAGTTCTTTAATCTTGTGACTCTCATTTCCCATTTGTTTAGAATGACGATGGTGGTGGCAGCAGTGATAATAACAATAACAATAACAATCTCTTCCTTAAGGGTTATTGGGGAGGATTAAAAGAGGTAACAAACACAAAGCACTTAAAATACAACTTGCCATTTCCCACTTGATTATATGTGTAGAACAGTGGTGGTAGTAGTAGGATTAATGGATAAAATGCATGACTGAGCTATGACTTTTGATTCAAATTGTGAAATTATGTTTAGAAACTTTTGTAGATTGAGCCATTTTCTAAGGTAACAGAAAATGAGTCAGTGAAGAGAAGCAATGAACTAATGTGTGTCTGTATATATGTTTGTAAATATACTTGGGGTGTGGATGGAAAAGGGATAGAGAAACAATTTCCAAAGATATTTCTTAATCTTAGATGTTAACCTTAGAGCTTAGAAAAAGCACTCTGTCATTTGAGCAGATGAGAAAATAAAGTGGGTGGTGATCACTAGAGAAATTCTAAAGCAGAAGTGTGGAAAGTTGTTAGAGCACCAGTTTTAGCTCCACAAAGTAAATCAGGGGACAAGGTTTCCTTCTGAGTGAGAGTGAAGGGTACAGGTCTGATCTAAGAGAGTAGGAAGGTTGGCAGGGTGGCAATAACTGGTAAACAGAGACTCTAACACTTAGATTGATGCCTACTACCTTACACTCCTTCCATTCTCTCTGGAAAATGCCTTTTGCTCCCATCTCTCCATCAAAACTGTTCTTAAATGTTCTTCAGCTTACTCATTTTAATAATTAAACTCTTAGTCTTCTATTTGACCAATCATCTAACCTTTATCCTTGAGATATTTGGTTTACTTGGTGTCTCTGGCACCAAATACACATTATTATTATTTTTTTGCTGGTTGTTCCTTCTTAAGTCTCCTGTACTGGTAAAATTAGAAGGCTGAAAAAAGTGAGTTACGTGGGAGAGAGTATCTATAGTCCCAAGTGATGATATAAACCAACATTTCCTTAATAAAAAAAATTAAATGTGGGATATTAAGATATACAACTTAACTTTCAGGATGTAGTATAAATAAATAATAGGCATTGTTATGTTCCTGGCTCTTTGCTTTGTGGTTAGATTAGATTTAAAAATTCATGGAATATGAGAATTAGAAGAGATTTTAGAGATCACCCTCCCTTTAAAGATGAGGAAGTTTTCTTCTGTCTCAGTTGTGTTGGCATGGCTCTAAATTATTCATTGCAACACGGTTCATTTAGCTCACTTATGTTAACATGTGACATGCATAATCCTGGAATGAGGAAACTGGCAGCTAAGGTGGGGGCAAATCCTTTCACATAAAAAAGACCAAATGAATTAGGCTCTCCCATCCGAATGTTTTTTAAACAGAGACTATGTTCATGGTTTTATAATTAAATGCACCTTCTAAGAAATAAATGCACTTTTCCATTTTTATTAGCTACTACCACCTAGCAGATGCAAGACACTGTTTCTCATGAGAAAAACTACTGATGAGTTCATATAAAAAGGGATCCAAACAGAGAAGTAAGTTCTTTTCAAGTCAAGTGATAAGACTTTTGTCTCTGTAGTTCTCTTCAGCAGATAAGCAAAAGAAATGGGCTAAATAGGGAGCCAATGAAGTTAGTATCAATCATTTTATTTTAAAATCTACTTTTTCCCAAAATAAGAATTAAGTTAACTTTTAAAAAAGTTAACATGTAATGGCTTCATCATTAGGTACTATATTGGACATGCATTTGAAGTGGATGACTGTTTCTGTCTATTCTAGTCAATCAGTTTACTTCCAGAAACAGAAAATCAAGACATTTGGATAGAAAAATTGAACAAAAATACTTTTCCTTAGATTTGTATTTATAAATATTTAATTTAGGGCAAGGTTCAGAATCTTCACTAAGTACATACAGAAATTGCAATGAGAAAATTGGTGGTCCAAAAGTGTTGGTAAATATAAGGAATACTGAACATGGAAATGAAAACTGGTCTAAAATAAAGTAGATCAGATAATCTATACACTGAACAGTAAGAATGAAAATTACCTCTTTGCATTAGAGATGTAGTTTAGGGTATATTAAAAAATATCAAAATCAATCTTCATTTACTTTTTTTAAATTAAAAGAATTGGAAAACAGAATTTGGTTGTTTTTAAAAAAAAGCTGAAGTATACATGAAAAAGGATGATTCTATATTAGCAGTTAAATGAATAAATATGTAGTTAGTGTAACAACTTAAATATCCAAATTAATGACCCAGGGCTCAGGTATAAGGTAATTGTGAAGATTAATCTTTTATTTTTGATTAATTTGGAAGCAAATACTTTATAGATCTGAAACTGAATTTTGAATAGGAAGATGATTCTTTTCCTCTGTGTATTTTCCTTTTACTTTGCCTTTAGTTTTTTCATTTAAAAAAATATATATATATTTTACGTATCATATAGAAAAAACAAATGAAATGGGGGAACATAAGAAAAAATGCTTTACTGACAAACCCTCCCCAAATTTAAAATGCTCAAAAGTAAAAAATTGAAAATCGGATCAATTCAAGTAACAGGGAAATCAAAATGAGCAGTATTCAGGTTTGGGGACAGAATATAGTCTTCCTCAGTTTGGTTTTTTTGTTAATTAAAAAGACATACAAATGTGCCTATTTTGTAGCTCTGATGTTTCTATAATTCTGTAAAGCTCAAGACTGAAATTATTTTTTATTTTTTACAAAGCAAGGAAGAGCCATTTCTTAATTGGCTGTAGGTAAAAATTTTTACAGAATTGCTCACTTACCAGAAGACCATCTTGATTTTCACTGAGCTCAGAAAGTTTGGTACTGGATTTCTGACGTTTAGGTTTGCCACTTCCTCCAGTAAAACCAGAGGAATTTTCATGTTGTTTTTCCACTTCCTGAGTAATCAATATACAATCATCATGGCTGCTGAATCCAGAAGGAATATTTTCTTTGTTGACAAGTCCTCTTGAACTGAAAAAACAAACAAACAAACAAACAAAAAAACTTAATTTCATTTTAAAAGCTAAAGGGAACATTTTAATGACATTGCCACTGCATCACACGGGAAGTCTGGAGTGCCTAGAAACTGTTTGCATCTTTGATCAAAATCTGAGCAGAGTGCTACTCCTGAGACTACTTGGTGCCAAACAAATCCCATTAAAAAGAGAATTTATTCCTAGAAGCAAATTGGCAAGGGTTGTGTTTCTACCAATGAACAGCTTTTGTATTTGTACTCAAGGTAATTTGTATTCAAACAGGGAGAACAGTGTAAGCCTACAAAGAAATTTGCCATTAGTCACAGATTACACACACACACACACACACACACACACACACACACACATACACTCTTACACAGATAAATACTGTAAGTTAATGCAGTGCATGAAGAAAAATCTGAAAAGGAAATGATTTCTTTTAAACTAGAATGGGACATGCAGACTTTCCCAAGACACTTCAGTATGAATGAAAAGCAATAAAACCTAAATCATCTTGGCAGAAATAATAAAAATGAATAAAAATTATGGAATACACTGGATTTTAACTGAAAGATGATTGGTCACTTTCCAGTACAAGGAGTTTTAGGATGTAAACTTGCAACTGGAGGTCACTCATGTGTTAGGTTTGGAAGGAGATATGAATGTCATAACTACAGAATGCAATTCACAAAAATTCCTTTAACTTTTTGAAGTATTTAAAATCTTTCTTTTAAGAAGTGTTCATAAAATTAAATTACTTAGCAAAATGTTTGGTTTTTAGTACAGCTTGAGAGACAAGATAGTTCAATGTGGACTGAAGTAGGAAAACAGCAGTGACTCCATGTATGAGGAGGAGGAAAGTGACACTGTCATAACCTGGCTACATAAAACATGCACCCCAGAGATTTTCTTACTGAATGTGCAGTCATGGTTTGTCCACAAGGAGTGAACAGAATAAGCAGTGAAGGAAATACCAGAGAAGAAATACTAAGGAATGGGACAGAATTTCCTGGGCATAGCCATTAGCAGATAAGACCAGCTCTACCATTTTTCCATTCCCTTTGGCTTCTCTGATGTTGATTATAAAAAAACTGTCAAGATAATTCATCCTACAAACACCACTGGACTTGGGGAACTTTAAATTCTATAGAAGAGGTTTTTGTATGTTTCATATTTTCTTTAAATTTTTATTGAAGTAACATTGGTTTATAACACTGCATATGATGCAGAAGTATATCGGCTGACACCTCCACAGATATGTAATCACTGCATACTCACCAGGATGACATCCACTGGTCTACCATAGTCCATCGTGTCTTTTCTCCCTGTCTAGTCCCTGTTCACTTTCCACCTTCTTGCTGCTGGGTTCCTCTCCTACCTGCCACCCATCCCTACACTTTCTGTTAATTTTTGTTCTTTACCTCCTGCTTACTTCCATTTCCAATCTCTGCTTACTCTTCCCTGTCCAAACAAAGAGGGTGGAACACACTCTGTTGTGATACACTAAGGATATTTTAAAAATGTAAAGTGTTGCTGTATACTACTTGGCAAGAGATGAGACAGAAGAAAAGTGTTAAATGAATAATTTGCACTTACTATATATTACAATATAGGCAATATATAAGTTAATTACATTCCTAAACATTTTCTATAAAGCTGAGTCAGAGATAATTTTAAATGTAAATATGTCCTGTATTACTTTTCTATTTTCCAAAAAAAAAAAAGTATTACAGTTCCTGCCCCTATCCACTAGCTCCAAGAAAATGATATTTAAAAAAGTGCTGCAAATATCAACTGAAAATTTAGTTTGCTAGGATTGTTGACCCTGTTTTATTTCCAAAATTACATTTGTTAACATAACCCTTAAACATCTCATGGATACACAGTACCGAATTTAGAATATTTCACTTTTGTGTCTTTAACAGAAAGAAGGTTCCCCCTCCCCCCTGATCTTGATTTTGAGGTAAGGTGAAAAACAGTGGGGAACTATGAGCACAAGAGATCAAGATGATGGTTCACAGGTGGTGGGAGACTTTGGGATGTACGGTGATGTAAAATATATATATATATATGTGTGTAATCTATTAAATAAAACAAATAAAGTCTGGTTTTACCTTTGACATTTCATTTGGAGGTCAAAGCAGGATATTTATAGAGACTAAATGCCACAATAGCTAAAAATAAATTTAAAACTTTCAAAAAATCATATGAAAAAAGTCTGTTATAGGTAAAAATATTTTCCTTGATAATTTGTCACAATTACTTAATAATCATACTTAATATAAATGATAATTGCTTGCATTTTATCAAATCTTTTGAGAATAAAGTTCCTTGTAAGATAGCCTTGAAATTCATGTTATGGGACTGCCTTCAAATGAGTCATTATAATAATAAAAAAGAGCTCAAGAACTTCCTCTTTTGATTAGGTTTAAGCTCACCCTTCCTTATACTAACCTATAATAAGCTGTCAAGAGTAGTACAGTGATATTCTAGTATTTACTCAGGTGAAGATAGTAGGGAAATTGGTTGTCTCATAAGCTAGTCCAACAGCCAAATGAATGTGGCCTAACAAGGAACAAAAACCACCTCCAGACAGGCATGTGGCAATTTCCTCCTCAGTGGGACAGTCCAACAGAGGGCTCAATAAGATATTCATCAGGAAGTCAGGAAATGTATTCAATCAGCTCTGGCTTCCTACAACATGTCAACTTTCTACACATATTAAAATATTTATTCAGTCACCTATAAATTCCCAAATGTTAAGGTTAGAATGGTCAATACTAAAACTTTTACAGTTTGAGCCTAAATATGGAAGCGGAAATGGCTATCTGACATTGACTAATTCAGGTGTTCATATTTCAACGAAGAAGAGAAAGCACAACAACTGGCCTCCCCTGACTCACAGGTCTCTGTCGTGGAGAGCATCATCCTGCTCCTTGGACTGGCGGCGGCGCTGTCTGGCAGAGGTGGTGGAAGATGTGGATGATGTTCCAGACTCTGCATCCTCTGAACTTTGGCCTCCAGTGGTATTAACATCAAAAAGATGCTGCTCTACTGCTGACCGAATGGTTCTTTCTAAGAGTCTGGAACACAGAACCAAGCAAGCTGTCAAATTTACTGCTTTTAAAAAATGGGTGCCCACAATTTTGGAACTATCAGTACTTCCAGCTGAAGACTGATGACAGCGCCATGAGCAAAGAAAATATATTAGGCATTAATCTCAAGATATTTGCACTGTGTGTTAAAATACAAAGCTAATAGAACAATTTGGCAACTTGGTCTTTCATCTCGTTGAGGCCAGGACTACCAAAATCCTCACAAGTTCAGCAACAATTACCCCAGGCACTCAGGAAATAAAGGTCACTCAATATAAGGCAAAGTAAGGGGAGATTTTTTTCTTTAATGGGGTAAAACTGGGTCTTTTCCTGCAAAGCTGCGTTTCCTTCATATTTCATCAGTCAAAGATAGTAAGATTTGCAATGTAAATATGCACAAATAATTTTATGATAGCTAATCCAATTTGGAATTTTTAAAGATAAAATTAGTTAGAATAATGTTATTAGAAAAGAATACCAACGCAAGATTGTTATTAAAAAAAAAAAAAGAATATCTCATCTGTACATTTACTACTATAACAGGATGTCAAAATTTTTCTGAACTGCTATTCAATTAAATTGTGACGTTTATAATTGAAACTGTTCTGTGAAAGTATATATGTTATATACTATATACAGTATATATGTTACTGAAGATAAAGGGGAAGATTTTCTTTAGCCAACCTGAGGAAAACAGGGAAGACTAGGAGTTGAAAAGAGCCAAGATAAGATGGATATGCCATCACTTTTAAAGCTTTCATCTTTTAATGTGTCTAATCCTTTTATTGTTGCACTATTTAGCTCTGAATAAGTTGTCATGAAAAATGTTATATTTATATTTCTTAAATTTGTTTTCCTTTATTTGAAAAAAATCATATCAAGCTCATCAAATTACATACACGAAATGCTTTCTGCATATTATTTATACCTCAAAAGCTATCAATATCAAAAAAGAATTACATATATACTTTAAAATATTAAGAATGAGAAATATATTCACTTAATAAAATGTGTTTTGAGAAATTTAAGACACTTAGGTTTTTCAAATCATGTTTTATAATAAACTCAATAATTCCATTAAATGTAAGACAATGAAAAAATTTAGACTTGCAAGAGTTTTTTGTCTAGGACACATCTTAATGATTCAAGATGACCATATGAATATGCAGAAATATATATAGTTATAGACCAGTCCCACAACTTGTTCATACCATAAAGACATATAGGAAGTAAACTATTTGGAAACAGATAAGAATATGCAAAATGAGTATAATTCTGGAATCTCTTTAAAATTCAAAAAGCTAAGAGAGGTTAACCCTGCCCTCAGTTTCCTTATCTCACATTGCAGCTTCCCTTCCTTCCTCACCTGATTCCTATTGATGGAAGATGCTCAAAAAGGACCCACATATATCTCAGCAAGGAAAGAGGGTAGGTAGGCATAATGGAAAACTCTGAAGCAAAGAATTATTAAAACATGTCTATTGAGTGTCTACTATATGCCAGGTACTTTTCTAATTACTAGAGATACAGCAATGACTATAATGGATAATGTTCCTGTGTTTACGAGACAAGAAAATAAACAAATCATGCAATTGTAAATGATGGTACGTTTTGTGCAAAATGGAGAAAAATGTTAGAGAGTGACTGTGAATAGTCAGAGATGGCATCTCAGATAGGTGACATCTGAACTAGGAAGAGAATGATAAAATGCTAACCAGAGTAAGGAATAGCCTATGTAAGCTTGGCCTGTTTCAGAAACAGAAGGCCTCAGGCTTACGCATAATAAGCAGTATAGTCAGAAAGGTGGGCAAGGGCGGACAACTGAAGTTCTGATTTTAGTCAAAATGCAATGGGTGGGTGTTAGGAAGAAACATACATGTGATGGGAATAATTAAGAGAACACTGCTGGTTCCCTTTGGTACAACACTTGCTACTATCACTAGTTTGCCTGTCTTTCTGTGTCCCTGTGAGATTAAGTTCATGAAGGTAGAGCCCAAGGCTTATTTGACACTACACAGTTAACATGCCTGGCCTGTTGCAAGCATTAAATGCAATCTGAGTAAAATTAATGAAGGAATATGTAGAGACATAGATAATACTTTAACCTTTAATGACATCCTTTGTCATAAGGTACCTCCCAAAGCACACAGATTGCTTTGCAAATATTAACTGACCCTGATACTATTTTTACCAAATAAACAAAGGTCTCATCTGTTTGAATGGTTGAGTTGTCACTGGTCACACACTCTCAGAGAAGTTCCAACAGAAACACTGCTTATTTAGTTCTCTTTTCTTATAGTTTAAAAGCCATTGTTTCTTTTTGTATTCATCTTCCAATATAGTCATGTGTTGCTTATAGAAGGGGCTATGTCCTGAGAAGTGTGTTGTTAGGCAATTTCATCATGGTGTAGCGATACTGAATGTCACTTCTCAAACCTAGACGTTACAAGTCTACAATACACTTTGGCTATACGGTATACCTGACTGTGGTCACCATCACCATTTGAGAAGCTTTTTATTTAATACATAGGAAAGCAGGGAAAAAACCCATTCCAAACTACTTACTCTCTAAATGCGCACCCACTGAGCACCCTTTGCCATCTAGCTGGCTGATAAGAGGGTCTTGGGGGTTGGCACGGGAGAACAGACCTGAGTGGCCCACTGGCAAGAAAGATCCACTCAGGATTGGGGGAATGCGGGGGGTGGGGAAGGGTGTCTTGCCAGTTCACTCTCATTCCACTTAGTCTTTAGTTTTCAGGAGGATTAAGAAAAACATAAACATTGCAAACAGAGACATAGAACATAGGAGACCAGATAAGGATTCTGCCAATACAACTGGGTAGGATGCAGGAGAAGGATCATCATAGAATATGATGAACTGGAGAAACAACCATGTTAAAGACCTATCATGGAAATACACCTACAAACTCATCAAAAATGGATGAACCAAGATGCTATTTCGGATATGCCACCCAAGAAAACAAGGAGTCCCTCCCCACACCATGGGAGAGGAAGCCCACAGAGTTGGGGAATTGGCTCCACAACAAATCTGCAAAGGGAGAGAGTGGAGATCATCCACAAAGGCCATTGGTTGGATGCCTACCCTTTCTGAGAAACCTCATTACAGAAAACAACTCGGAGGAAGGCCCCCTCCAAGTCAGAAGGCAGAACTATGGGGTGAAGAGGCAATGGATATGCAGGGAGAATGGACTGTAATGGGCAGCCAGCAATGAGAAGACATAAACTTCAAGTGAGCAGGGACAGGCTGCCCAACGCAAAGCTATGACTACAATCCTTCACACACAGAATGCTGTGTACCAGGAACACAGTCCTTCACCTGTCAAATAGACACAACCACAGGAAGAGAGACCTATGGACTGAACATAAATCAACAAACAGTGAGAGAGGAGTCTGAGTGAATGGACTGACCATAGGGGTTGGGGCAGTGGGGGGAGGGGAGGGGAGAAGGCATCCCAGCAACCATTTATCTTTTTCTTTCTTTTTTTTTTTTTTTGAGACTAGGTCTTGCTATTTTTGCCTGTGACCCGCAGGCTCATGTTGTCCGTGGTACCACGGACTCAAGCAATCCCCAGCCTCAGCTTCCCAGGTAGCTGGGATTACAGGCGCGCGCCACCACGCCCAGCTATTTTTTGGAACTAGGTCTCCATACGTTGCCCTGGGTGGGACTCGAACCATGATCCCTGGTTCTCGCCATGGCTTCCTAGGCTGCCACTTACAGGCATGTGCCACCATGCCTGGCCCAGCAACCATTTATCTATGTCAGATATTATAATAAAAAACAAACAAACAAACAAACAAAAAACCCAACTTACTCTCCAGTTGTTGAAACATTGCTGACTTGGGATACATGAGCACTGTGGAAAAGAAGCAAAAAAATATGCAGATTAGATCAGAGACTAAACCTTTAGTCAGGTCCCCCTGATCCTTCTATGATGCTTTACCACCCACTGATATGTGCTGATTTTCATAGATTTCTAGAATTATCATTTAGTCCTGGCTTATTCCTGAACAGTGGGATGATCAAGACAGACTTTTTCACAAACTACTTCTTAGTTTATTGCTATAGACCTCACTCAGGGTCTTTTTATTTTCCCAAATATTAATGCAATTGTTGCTCCTCCCACTGCCAACCCTGCCCATTCCCTCTCTTTTGGCCTGGGAAGAGCACCCTCCTCACCACCCATTTATCAGCCCACATCACCATCCTTCAGATCAGCAGATGCAGCATCTTTTTAGCTGGCTCTGCAGACAGCAGAGGGACCAAAGGAAATTGAAAATGAGGAGCCAACATGGCTTTCAACTTCCAAACTATCTTTTCAAAGTTACTTTTTCTTCACGAGTTCCTCAACGTGGAAAATACCTTAGACCTTAATAGTTTCATCTTATTATCCAAATTTGTTGAGCATTTATAAATTTCCCCTAGTTTTCACTTTCTCTAATGCTTAAATTCCTTTGAAAATATTAGAAGGCAGTCATCAACTGGATGAAAAAAATGTGGTATACATATACAGTGGAATATTACTCATCAATTAAAAATGACAAATTTGATGATTTTATGATAACATGGATGTACTTAGAAGAAATCATATTAGCAGAAACAAGTGAAAAAGAAAAAAAGACAGAAACCAAATGGTTTCACTACTATATGGGATATGGGGGGGGGAAGCCATGAGGAAAAGTCAAAACAAGCTAAGCACCAATCTGAAGCACACAACTTCGGGCAGGGGGGGAAGGGAGGGAGGGGGGGTTGGGGGTGAATCCCTGAGATTACAATGATGTGAAATTATATATAAATAAATTTTTTTTAAAAAAGAAGGCAGTCATCATAAAGTGGAATGCTGAGAAATTACAGAACACAATCTGAAAGCACCCTTTGGAACTCTGCCCCTCCTACCAGTGCTCCCTGTGCACATAACCGCAGTGAGGCTGAGGCTGGCAGCTGCTCTGATTCTGTCCAGAGCAGTACTTTTCCATGTTCTGCCCTTTAGTACTTTGTTCAATTCTAGGTCAACACTCACAAGTAACTATACTTAAAAAAATTTTTTTTTACAAGAATCTCAGTGCATTTCAAACTACATTTTTGCCTAGTAGAACTAATAGTTCTTTTTCCTTCTTCTTTGTAGGACACCTGCAGAAGATAAGATGCTAATGACCAACACTGGTGGTTGCCTTTCAATTACTCTAAACATCCCTATCTATCTATACACTATATAATTTTTGACATATGAACTTGTTGCTCTGGAGTCATCTGCTGGGTTTCCCCCAAGCATGGGCATATCTTATCTCTTGCAATTTCGTACCTAAGTGTCCCAAGGGGTTGTAAGCTATGTCCCATTTTCTTTTATCACATTACCTACCACAACCGTCACCATCATACCCAGTACAGTACACATTATCTCAGAGTGGTCAACAGACACATTTTTTAGTCCTGGACAATTTCCTTTAGTTAATGCAGCACTTTATCATAGCCATGGACTAGAGTCAAATTCTAGAAAAACCACTTAAAAGAATGCCATTGTGCACAAGGGAAATTGATGAGAAAATTGTAATAAATGAATAAATGAGTGAATAATACACCCTAAATAAATGGATGAATAATATGACCTAATGAAATAAATGGATGAATAATACAACCAAATGCTTACTGAGTGTTTACTATGTTTCTGACATCATAGTATTATCTACTGCTTACATTAACTCTATCATAGACTTACTGTTGTTTTCCCTATTTTCAAATCAGGAGACTCTAGAGAAGTTAAGTAACTTGCACACAGTCATAAAGCCAGGAAATATATGAGCTGGTATGGTATTTAAAACAAGAAAGGTTTAGCTCAGAGTCTGAGTTCTTAATTACTACTCTAGACTTTCAGTCACTCACTAGAAAAAAAACTCACTGGAATCATCTTTGCATATGAAGGCCAGGATTCAGGTATTTTACTGTGCTTTTAATCACAACCATTTCTCCTCTGTCTCACAATGCCTATTATTCATAGTGGTTCCCAGGTTACATAACCAACAATAAATCCTTTGCCTGCTTTCTGTCCTTAATTGGAACAGGCAGTCCCTGCTGTTGAAGCTTTGTGGCTCACCCTCTGTAAATTCAACACTGTATAATTAACTCCTGTACTACACTTCTCAATGCAGTTACACAACCTTGGCTTGGAGAGCACGGACTGATGTGAATAATAAGTTGGGAGGAACCTAGAAGAGGGGAATGAATGCACATCCGCTAGATACTAAAAAAATACACCAAAGATATATAAGTCCAATAACCTACTTAGTTTCCCAAGCCAGCTCAGAAAGAAGAGAGATATTTTCTCTCCTTTAGTCTACATGCTTTTGAACTGAGTTTTTTAAAGCATCACCAGGAAAGGGAGGAGAGGCGGAGTCCTATACCTAATATATGAACAATGATCTAACTCAACACCACCTCAATAAAAGATAAAATCCATTGTATAAAGTATAAAGCAAAGAGTATAATGTAGTATTTGTTCTAAAAGTAAAACAAACAAACAAACAAAAAAACAAAAGAAAGAAAGAAAAACCCAAACTGATATTTGATGTTTCTTTTCTTGGGTGTATGTAAAAGTGTAACAAAAGAAAAGCAAGGAGAAAAGAGACAAGGAAATGGCAAAAACAGCCAGCTTCAGAGATTATTAACTTTAGTAAGTGTTTCTCAAAATCCAACGTGCATCAGAATCATCTGGGATTCGTTCATCCTGATTTAGCAGGCCCAGGTTTAGGGAAGGGGAAGCTGAGATTCTGCAAAGCTAAGAGATACACCAAGTGATTCTGATGCTCTTTGTTGGTGGATGACAGTTATTAGGAGGGCTCACATACTTGCAACTAAAATTCTTTAAAACTTTAAAGCCTATTAATTTTAATATTTAAATCAATACATTAACTTATATCAGAATTTAGATAAATTTACATTTTTTAGTTTTAAAAGTGCCCTAGAATTTTTGGTGTAATTAACATGTTTGTATATCCACAGCATTTTCCCAAAGAAAGTATTATGAGAAGAGAATATTTTTCACTGGGAATCAGAAAAGAAAATTTCTAGTTTTGGCCCTGCAGTTAGCGGAAATGATGGGTTGATTATTGGGTAGCTTGTCTACTTCCAGTTGGTTTCTTCATACAGAAAATGAAAGGTTTGGCTAGTCATCTCTGTGGTTTTCTTTTAGCTCTGAAAGTTTTAACACTCAGATATATGTTTACTCTCCTAAAGTTTAATTCATTCAAACAATAACCATATATTTAGATTTTTTTTACAGTGACAATCATATTTAGTTTACTAGATACTAAAAGTGGTATACATTTGGATTTATTGTTCACTTAATTGATTTGGATTTACTGTCAGAGCTGATATACTTGTATAGTTTTATAACTTTGCTTTATATTCTTTAATTTGGGAGCTTCCTATTCCTTTGGTTTCTAAGATCCCTCAACTTCTGAGGGTATTTGCAATATGGGTCCTATACACCTTTCTTTTAGTGGTTGCCTTTCATCTCCATACACCTATACTTATTAAAATGAAAACAATATCCAAAACATAATAACACTCCCTAAACTCCTGCTTTTACTAAACTACCTTTGATGCAAGACAAGCAATTTAGAATTTTAAAGCTTTCTCTTCCCCTACATCAATGATTGTAATCATTTTTACTTAATAACAATTCTTTGATTCACCAAGTATCTGGGAAGATATCAACTCTGATTTCTACTTCTTTTTTTTTTATTGATGCACTTTATATAATTCAGTTATAGTTCACAACTTTTCAGATATCTGTTATCATACCACATCTGTTATCATGCCACATTCATACACCATAATGTACTGGGCCCCCTCCATACCCTGCTCTCCACTCTCTCTCCCTTGGTAACCTCAACTCTGCAGTCATACCTACACTGCATTTTGTTTAGTCATCTGTTGATGGGCACCTAGCTTCCACCTTTTGGTTATTACAAAGCTACTATGAACATGTGTATAAAACAGCTCTTTTTTTTTTTTTTAAGACTAGGTCTCGCTATTTTTGCCCGTGAACCGCAGGCTCTTGTTGCCCGGGGTACCACAGACTCAAGCAATCCCCAGCCTCAGCTTCCCAGGTAGCTGGGATTACAGGCGCGCACCACCACGCCCAGCTATTTTTTTTGGAACTAGGTCTCGCTACCAGCCCCAGACAGGACTCGAATCGCGATCTCTAGCTCTGGCCACTTCATAGGCTGAAGCTTACAGGCACGAGCCACCATGCCCGGCCATAAAACAACTCTTCAGGATACAGCTTTCACTTCTTTTGAGTATATGCCCAAGAGGTGGAATGGTTGGACCACATGGCAAATCTATGCCTAATTTTTTGAGAAACAACAATATTACTTTGCCTAGTGACTGAACCACTGTACATTTTCAGTACTGCATTTATTTTATTTATGTTTGCTAGACTATCCTAATGGTATGAAGTGAGTTCTGAATTGCATTTTCTTGACTAAACTTCAGGCAAAGATACAGGCGAGAGCCTGAGCATGGCACAGAACACCTGAAATTCACTTCCAGTCTTCTACGAGAAACCAAGGTAGAGGCTCCTTCCTTGGGAATCCAGCTTAAAACGTAAAGGGTCTGGATATGACCAAGAAAGTTACTCACTTTAAGCTTGCAGTTCATGTTTATTTGGTAGCACTCTTATCAAGGGTTTGGCATAACCTGTCCTCCCTTTCATTTCCTTAATCACTTCAATAGGATGGGGGATTTCTAATGAGCACCTGGGGAACAATGACACTCACTGTTTGAACTACTGTGACTGCAATAAACTTGCCACATGGGATGGTGGCAGGTGTAGAGTTGTAGCTACTATTTCTTCCCTCTGTCAAGAAGCTCTGTGGTGAGTTAGGTTAGGTTGGAGAAGTACTGACATTGGAAAAGACAGTGTCCTCACTATAGAAGATAGTTAATGGAGAATGGGACTATATGTCTACTTCTAATAGTCTTACCTTATCAGAGAAAGGATGGAAGGAACTGAAATGTATAGTAGAACAGGTGAAGTAAAGCGTGTAATTTTGCTATGACTGTTAAAAGAAATAATAGGCCAGAACACCTGAAATTCTACAAGGTGAAAAGTGAAGCAAGGCAGTGCAGTGAATGAATTGCCTCTCTGCTTCCTGTTCATAAATTGCATTTGCCTTCCCCTTTCAGAAGGTCCTGGAATCTCCATAGTATAGTAAATGCTCCCAAATGCTCTCAACTGCACCCTCCACCCCAGAGACAAATTTTCTTGTCATTACAAATTCACTTGGTTGGCCAGGCACAATGGCACGTGCTTGTAAGTGACAGCTTATGGAGTTGCGGTGAGGTCTGGAGATGGCGGTTCGAGTCCCACCCAGGGCAACAACTAGCGAGACCTAGTCCAAAAAATAGCTGGGCATGGTGGCTTGTACCTGTAATCTTAAGTTACCTGGGAAACTGAGGCTGGCGATTGCTTGTGGTTCAGCAAGCCTTAGACTCAAAAACAAAACAAAACAATTTCACTTGGTTTCCACTCCAATAGTTGGAAGCTTATCTGATCACATTTATCTGATTTCTTTATAGATCAATCATTCTTGCCGTAAAAGTTTTGTTTCTGTGCTTAAAGTTTCTATACTGGGTGCCCACTCCTAGACTAACATATCTGAGTTTTGTCACTCTAGTTCACATAGGACATTTAAGATAAACTGACAAATTGAATTCCCTACCAGTTGCTAGTTATTCTGACCCTGTCCCCTCTGTCTGGCTGCTTATAGCTACACCTACTTCCAGTAAGCACCCACCCTAAATGATACAGCTTGAATCTCTTAACTGGGCCTCTCCTCCAGAGAAGTGTGTCGAGTCTACACTGTCAAAACACAATGTACAGCTTCAACAGTCAATATTTCTCAGCAGGGAAGATATTTTGCAATCACCAATGATGATTTTCAAAGGCTCAGTCAAAATTATTTCAGATTTAAAAGTCAACTTAGTGCTTCATTATGCTAAAAAAATAAGAAAACTCATGAGTTTTGTAATAACTTATGCTTTTGCAGTTTGCTGCAAAAGAATCTTAAGTCAAAAAATGAGAGGGAAAGGAATGGAAGACAAGGAAGCTACAGAAACCTATTTAAAACATTTAAGCATCATTTGTTCTTACTAGGGATAGTGCAAAAACACAAATCTATAAAGTAAATTGTCAGAGACTATATCAGGCTTCTAGATTCTAGAAAATCTAGAGGAATTTAGCCATAATTAACAATGATATATTCTTTTTAAAACCTGAATTCTATATGTGAGAATGACATAAGAATAGTTACTTCAGACTAGTTATGTAAATAATTAAAAAAAAATGGTATACATGTATTAATCAGTAGATTTTCCCTGCCTCTTGTCAACTAGGTAATAAAAGTTAAATTAACTTACTAAAGTAATTTGTACATAATTTCTAAGCTTATCATATAGTATTATTCAGAAAAAAACTACATTTGAAATTTTAATTTCAGGATAAACTTTTTTTTTTTTTTGAGACTAGGTCTCGCTATTTTTGCCCATGGAACCGCAGGCTCTCGTTGTCCGGGGTACCACAGACTCAAGCAATTCCCAGCCTCAGCTTCCCAGATAGCTGGGATGACAAACGCACCACCACGCCCAGCTATTTTTTGGAACTAGGTCTCGCTACGGGACCCAGTCGGGGCTCGAACTGCGATCCCTAGCCCTGGCCACTTCATAGGCTGAAGCTTACAGGCACGAGCCACCGTGCCTGGCTAATTTAAATCTTTATCACATGAAGAGAACACTTGGTGTCTAACATTTTCGACAACGACTTTACCTCTACTTTAAAAATGGACAAATATGCATGTTCATTCTTTTACTTTTCCTGCTTTTTTCGTATTTTAGTTTTTAAGACTTTAATATTGATAAATGAAAAAGCTTCTCCTGTGAGTTTAGTAAATGTAGTTTTTCTTTTCTTAGGTTTTTAAAGTTTCAAAAGTACAGATAAAGATTACATTATTCATCAAGTATTATATTTTATGGAATTATAAACATTATTTACACTATAAAACAGTATGTTTTATAAGAAAACAAAGACACGATATGTCTTTGAGAACTTAAGACTTAAAAATCAATTTTCTCTGAATGTTTTTTAAAACAGCAGTTAAACTGAAATAAAAATTAGACACCATAAAATATAGATTGTTGTTATCCAGAATAATAAAGACAAGGCATTAGAATAATAGTTCTCATTAATTGACATAATTCTGAGTTCTACTCCATTGTACTGTATAAGACTTAATTTTCATTAACATATGATAATTATTTGATATGATTACATGTATTTACAGAATATACACCAGAATCACCATGTACTTGCAACAATATCCTCATGTGTTTACAGTAATTGCACAGTTGAGATAGCCTATGAACCAGAATATACTAATTGAGTTGGCAGGAAACCAGGGTGAAAGAAATGGACCACCGTGTTGTCTCAAACTGAAACCTCAAATGTTCCCTCTCATGCCACAAAGTGATTATGCAATAAGCTCCAAGTCACTGACCAGCAGAATACTGCAGAAAAACAGTTACTTGGTTGAGCCTGAAGTCCTATGATACATTTTTGAACTCTAAGTAGTTGAAATAAATTCTAAACCTTGGGTTTACTACAAGCAAATTATATTAAAAAATAAATGACCACATATCTTGACATTTCTTTTTAAAAAAGGGGAAATTCCTCAACATAGAGGAGAGGGAAAAAAAGGTAATTTTGACTTTAATTTACATGGTTACATTATTTTCAAATATACTTTCTAGAAGTCTTTGAAGTAAGTAAGCAGTGAGGAAAGACATGCAAGACATTAGAAAATTGGTATTTAGGTTATTTCTAAGTTGGTGAGTTCACTGAAAATCACAGAAGTACAGCAACTTTTTAGTCTCTAGAGAGAAGTGTTCTAATCTAACATCTACTCTGGATTCCATAAAGTCACCTTACCAGTTATTAGTTTGGAATGATAAGCTTCAGAAAATAATACTGAGCTTCATAATTTTACTGATAATTTAGTTTATAGCACACTATTGCATGGAACATGATTTAATGTAATCTGAGGCTTTTGGCAAGTGAGCCTGTTGTTTCTGGATTCTCTCCTTCCACATACATAGAACAGAGATTTTTAAACTTAGGTTATAATCTAACCATCTAACATTAATTAGAAGCTAATATGGCTATCTTGAAAAAAATAAAATGGTTATCTTGATATTTCTGAATTTAAAACCAAGTATCTAAGTATAGTCCTTTCAACTACTAAAAATTGTTTTAACATTTCTTAAACCACAGAGCCATGGTATGAACAATATGTAAAGAGATTCTAATAAGCTTACACTGACCACAGTGTAGTTAGAACACTTCACTGAAAAAAAACTGAAATAAGCAAGCAAACAAACAAAACAACCCAAGAAGCCTTAACATTTGCATTCTCAATAATGGAGCAAGAAAAATCAAATAAATACCTCAGATAGAAAGGTGACAGAGGTCTTTCATCTTCTTGTGAACTAAAAGGAAAATACAGTTTGAGTTACTTTTCTGTTACTATTATAACAATTTTACTAAATTTCTGCTCACCTGTCACAGTTTTGTTTTGAGACATTTAGTGCTAATCTCAGATGGAGTAATATCTAAGTAAAACGAACTCTATTTAGGACTTTGCCAAGGCCAATTACTTCTTCAGGGAAGGCTATTAAGAGAGAGTTCCTCTAGATTAACTTAAGGTGAAAGTAACGCACATCACTTTTAAGAGGAAGCTTTTACTACCTTATTCTACAAGTCCCATTCACACATTCATATATTACACATAAACTCTTAAAATAATTACATACTCAATTATCTCAATAAAGCTAATTGGAGCTTATTAACATGATGATGAAACTAAGAAACAGCCAACAAAATATTCTTATGAAATGTGAACCACTTCAGGAACAAGGCTCTGGCTATGAAAACACACCAGTAAGCAACACCCATGCTGTCTTCCATGTTACTCTGAGTACTCACTGGAATGAATAATATGAAAGAAAACAAACAAAATTATAAAATACATAATTACAATGTAAGTTTCTCAAACAACACAGAAGCCATGTGAAGCTTAATACTAAAATGATTTAACTTTTAAAATACAAAATATGTACCATAACAAACTATTTCTTCTTTTTTTAAATCTCCTTTTCTTCTGATAAATGACCTCAAAGCACAGAAAAAGTTTCTCTTCCCTATATCTACTGGAGGGGAACTTGAACACTTTGATTATGCACTACAATAAGATTTTCTTTCAAGTAACCACTGACCTAGAATATGATTAAGTATGTATCTATACTAATTATGTGTATTAGTAACAGATACAGACATATTTGATGCAAATAAAATTAAACTATAATATTTCTATCTATACTTCCATGGTTAATCTTGTATATTACCTGGGGTGTACGCCACATTGAGAAAGCAACCATTCTCTTTACTTTTTTCTATAATTACCATTAAAGAAAAGAGAATGCTTGCTTCAGCTGGTAATATTAGACTGGCAACCAGCAAAATCCATAGTGTGAAACACACACAACACACACACACCACACCACATCACACCACACCACACCCAGTTCTAGAAGATGAAAAGACCTTAACATTCTGATTGGAAGATGGTGCACCAACTATATAACATACTATTTTCACTATTATGATTTTAGTATCAATTTCAATATTGCTTAGCTCTTCTAAGGTCTGTGTTGCCAAAGGAAATACTGTCAGTCATTGTGTTAGTTCTCTCCAAGGAAGGGGTAAGTGATGAATCAGTTTTACTCTGAATGCCAACCAGCACGGATGAGGGCGGGGCTTGCAGTTGGATGGCAGAGCTGAAGTCAGAGGCGACAGCACCTGGGAAAGAACCACCTAGGGCAGCGCTATTACTGGAGGTAACTATTACCTGCCAATCTCATAAATGGTGCTTATATTTAAAAGTTGAACACTGCATTCATGTTATTTCTAGGAAATACTAAAATTATAAAAATGGTAGCACTGGATTTGTTTCCTATTCAAGAATTTAGTGTTAAAAAGTGTGAATTATGACCAACAGCATGCACAACCCTGTAACTGGTGAACATCCATGAAGATTTTATAGGAAAATTGCTTCCATGTGTGGTAAAAGTGGTACTGTACTAAATATTTTTCTTGCCCAAAACATCTCTTTAGGTTGATAACAAACAGAATGAAAATGAACACACTTGATCTAGGGCATTTCAGTTAACATTCAACTAGCAATGTGACTGATTTTTCTCAGAATTAGACTTGCTCAGGGGAGATGAATTTTAGATGGTGCAGAACTCTTGCTCATGAGTTCTGGTAATGCTTTTTTTGTGTGTGTGTGTCCGATTTCCTTATAATAAACAGAGGCGCTCAAGATAAAAATTTTCTTCTTTACAGCTTTCCTTCCTTATACATACATCATCAGGGAGGTGCTCTTTCTTACCTCCTCACAAACCCTCTCTCTGTTACTTGCCCCTCACTGAAGACAGTAGGTGCTAAAAGGATACATAATCTATCTGGGCGTCAGATGGTGATGTGTCAATTCCTGTGGTATACAAGGTAATCTGTTTTTGTTACTTACTCTCATCCCATTGATTGTAACCTACCAGAGCATGTTGGGATGAACAGGTCAGTAAAGAAAATTTATGCTGTGGCTAGTCTTCACTTCCAGCAGTCCTCAGTAAGATCTTGTGAACTTTATAAGCTCCATGTCATATTTTTGATGACAGCAACTCTACACCCATCTGTCAGTCAAAGTTCATTCATAATTTATTATGCCTAATAGCACTTAAAAAGCGATTATTAAAATGGATGCTTTCACTTATAGGAGGAATACAGGGAAACTGAACAAGGAATCAAAAATGAAAGGACAAAACTTGTAGGCAAACTACAGATCTGAGGCATACAGTAAATAAAGGAAGGGGAGGAGGGATCAAAACAGGGAAGGGAAGAGCAAAAGGGTCCACAGTGAAGGTGACAGTTCATATGATGGTGGGGGACTTAAGGGAACTTTACTTGGGAGAAATCAAATATTCTACAAAAAAAACCAAAAATGCAAGCAAATAAAAATGTTCAATTAAGAAAGAGATTATTAAACTACTGGCAGTTCAACATAAATTTTTACACAAAAAATATTTTTTCAGGTTATATTTGCATAAATATATTAGTGAAAGCAAAAAATAGAAATTCTTAGTTTGGATATATCCTTGAATTTTGACCAGTTTTATGTGTTTCAAAAAAAGAAAATATAAGGATTGCAATTTAAATAAGATGACATAGATCCAGTACTAGAGTTACTCAATTAGCAGCTTTCAACAGGGCAGTGATCGCTGCACAGTATCAAGAAGGGCAATAAAAGTTGAAAGAAAAGTGAAAATTCTAATACTTCCTTTCCCTCCTTTCATGAAAGCATCCTGGTAGAGTTAGGGTTTAGTAGCATAATTTTGACAAAGATAAATTCTGAAACTAAAGCACAGCTTTCTAATTGATTAAAACAATTAATTCTTAAAAGTCTGTTTAATGCACTGATTTTAGAGGCAATTTTAAGGGAAAATGACCAAGGACAATATTTCCAAATGATGTTGAGAAAATCAACTTTCCTACAAAAATTGCAAAAAGATTTGAAAAGATCATCATTTCTACATAGTTGTACTATTTTGACCAGTCATCAAGTATTTATTTACAGATGTTACTTATGCTGTTCCTGGCTCTGTGCCAATCTCAGGCATGTCCAGTGGTACTGAGCCATAATTTTTTGCCTAAATTTTGAGAATTAAATGACTCACCTTTAATTAAAAAAATAAGCACATATATTTTGAATGAAATGGGTGTGTCATGAAATTAAGCCAATGACACACTGTAGCAACTTGTAATTCATTCAATTTCCTCCTTGGTTACCAGTATAAATCTCATGCTTTAATTATTTCCTGTTTGCTGACTTTGAATAATGGCCAAAGTGTAGCAGTCAGCCAATTAGTTTGCTTTTAAAAAAACTGAACATACAGTGAGAGACTTGGGCAATCATGCCACACATCTGAGACAATTAGGTGTTTAATGTCCTCAGATATGTGGTATTATAGTTTCTCAAAACAACGGCCTGGGAAAGAATATTTATCAAATACATCCAAGAGATATCACAAATTTAAGACGCAAAAACCAAGAAGGGCAATAACATAGATAGTCTGGTTTTGGCAAACCCCTATCTAGCTTATTTTTTCATATAACTCAACACTGACAAATGGACATAAATAATGACCCTGGGTTTACAATCTCTTCACACACTGCACTAATTTCTAAACTGAAGTCACAGAATGAAATGTCTATCAATTTAATTACATAGTAAGCTAACTGAAATCATGAAAAGCAACGTGTTTATGTCTAAGAAAAACCAAATACTGTCGGGAGAATTCTGAGTGAGGTGGTGAGAATTGTTGGATCAAACCACATTCCATTCAATTCCCCTTTGAACTATCTTGATAAACATTCCAATTAGTTCAATTTCTAAATGGTTAATGTGTCTGGCTACCCTGTGAATTAACATAATTTGCATTTTTAGCTACACACTTTAGATATATTTTCAAATGATTTGAGCTGGGAAAAATAGTTCATGTGTTCCCTGACTAAAAATTGCTAAATGCTAAGGATTAGGTTGAATTCACTAAAAGTAACTAAGGAAACCTCCTGGGGTACTTAAAAAAGAAACAAAGAGCCAAAGGAAGGGAATAAGTGACATGAGAATGGATAAAACTAAAGGTATTAAGTATGCATTTTTTTTTTCCTGGAATTCAGGCTTTCCCCCTTCATGTTGCAAGAGAATGTATTAAGGGGAAGAATTTTCTTAGATGAATATTCTTAAGGAAAGATAAGGTAAGTAAGGTCAGCACATTTTCTTTCCTTCTTTTACAAAGCATGAAAAGTCATACTTAAGTATTTTTAACTTACCCAGAGTCCCAGCATTTATATATCCCACTTCAAAGGGGGAGAAAGGTGAGTGAGGGGGTGACATGGCAGAAAGTATTTTGCTGCTCAAATTTTTGGTTTAGCCCCATTCAGAGACAACGAGAAAAAAAATTTCTCAGGTCTTTTTCAAAGACAATGGGAGTTTACAGTTAAGTTCATAGACAAGTATTTGCAGTTGTAATTTTGGAGGGATATTTTTGTAGATTCACTTACACTTCTTTATTTCAAACCTCAGCAGTTTTGTTTATAGTGCTGCTAATGATTTGTGACTATGGATATGATTTCTAGTTAGTAAAAACAGAAACAAATTAAAGTTTGAGAGCAAATATATCCTTTCTAACCAAAGGGTGGAATGCAAAGAGCTGAAGCCGATAGTATTCACAGGATGCATTCTTCGTATTTAATGAAGGTATCATCTTGAAGTAAAATAAACAAAGACTTCCAAAAATTTAGAACATTTCCTTCAATAATATAGGAAAATATTTCTACCACTTTTTTGACAGTTTAGTAGAATGTATCCTTATGGGATGAACTGCATCCTACAAGAAGATATGTGTAAATTCTAATACTCCTGTACCTCAGCATAGAGTCTTGAAAACAAAACATGAATAGATGTAATCACGCTAACATTATCAGCGTAGACCCTAATGTTTTATGATTGATCTCCTAAAAAACATGGAGAAATGTGGACACAAACAGACATGCACACAATCAGAATGCCATAAGAACATTGGAGCTGCGCTGCACAGGTCATGGAAATAGCAGAAGTTAGGGTACTGTCAGACACAGATCCTTGTCTATCCTTTCTCAGGGGCATGCCTGCTAGCACACTGACTTGGGATTCTGGTCTCCAGACCTGTGAGACAATAAACTACTGTTGCTCTAAATCACTGGTTTGTAGAACTTTGTTTCCCAGGACACTAAGATATCTGCTTTTATTGTGGTAACACTGGTTAATAACATGTACAAGTTTCAGGTACATGTCTTTAAATTTCAATATCTCTATATACTTTGATCTCTACCCAAAGTCTGGTTTTCAGCCAACACCATACAATTGACCCCATTTACCCATTTTATTCACGTTCCATTCATTCTTCTCCTCTTCTAATATTTACCATTATTTGTCCAAATCTGAGTTTCTTTTTGTTCTGTTTGTTCATTTGTTCTTTATTCCACATGAGTAAAATCCATGTTTATCTTCCTTCATTTTCCTTATTTTATTTAGCATAATCTTCTTAAGGTTCATCTATGTTGTTTCAAATGGTTAAGATTTAATCATATATATATGATATATATATAAATAATTTCACCATCTCTTGATGGACATTTAAGTTTTTTCCATACTGTGATTATTTTAAATCTCTAAAATATTCTTTGCATCAGCCCCTATGGAAAATAATATTGAGGTTCTTCAAAATATTTACGGATATAATGATAAAGAAATTCCACTCTGGTTTTTACTCACAAAAGACAAAAACACTAATTTAAATGGATATATATATGTATATATGTATTGCTATGTTCACTGCAGCACTATTTACAACAGTCAAATTATGGAAACAATCTAAGTGTCCAATAACAAAGGAGTGGATTATGAATATGTGGTATATATACTGGCAGAATACTATTCAGCTACAAAAAAGATGAACTCTTGTCATTTGTGACAACATGGATGGAGAGGATTACGCTAAGTGAAATAAGAAGAATGACAAATCATCATATGATATTTCACTCATGTAGAATACAAAGAAATAAAAGTACAGATAAAACTAAACCATAATAAATCTTAAAAACATGACAGCAGAAAAGTATGCTGCCAGTGAGGGAAAAAAGGGAAGGGTGAGAACAAAGGATGGGGAGTAATGGTTCATGGTAAAGGACTATGAGTAGTTTGATGGTGGACATCATGTGGTGATATACCTTCAAGAAAGTGTGAACTTACTCCTGTAAATCATAAATAGTACTGTAGATCAATGATACGGCAATAAAATTTAAAAAAACATTCTTTTCCTCATTGTACCACAAGATATTAAGAATGAGAGTGATACATGTTCTCTTTGGATTACTTTGGTATTCTTTATCACTTACATTCTGTCATTTTAGATTCAAAGAACTCTTCTATCTTGGTGGGAACAAAAGAATGTCTCATTCTATTTCAAGTCATATACAGTTTAGTTTCTTCTCTGGATGCCCTTCTGATTAATTAACAGTTTTCAATCTCTTAAGAAATTGGAGGAAGAGAGCATGTGAGGAAAGAAGAGTAATATTTCTGATCAGGGAAGGGTTAAATTGTTTTTTCTTCTGTTTTGTGTCTCTCCATACAGACAGAAGGTCAAAAATGAATGACAGTTACCTGCTGACTGACAGCCAAGGG
>PVHY01004354.1:0-95302 GCA_004024945.1 Uropsilus gracilis | reverse complement strand
AAAAAAAATACCTGGACAGTAAAACTAATCCTTACTCTTAAAAATATATACCGATTTCTACAACTATCGATATCTCAGAAGATACAGAATATCAAGACAGGTACCCACAATTTTGTAGACTTACTATTTAGAGATGAGATGTTTTAATTAAAAGACAAACAGGCGAGGCTCTGTAGCACAAGGGATAGCACATTGGACTTCTATAACACAAACCGATCTTACATAGTCTTGACATAAGTTTTTTGTCATTGATATAACCCTGCTAATCTTTTTTCCTTAATTTTTCCAGTTATAAGATAGGAAGATCAGTAACAATGTTTCTCAGACTTTCTCCAAGTTTACTGTCTCCAAATTTGCATATGTGAAATTTAATCTTTATTGGTAAAAATTAATTTGCATACTTCTGTCTCTGTAAAACTGTTTAGTTTATGAATATATGCCAGTGACCTCTCATTGATCTTGGGTGGCAGTGGTAAATATGGCCTTACCCTTTTATTGTCTTTGATATTTAAATTCATTCAAGGTTTTGTATTTAATATAGTTCCATTAATTTCAAGGGAACATTTCCATTTGTTTTAAATAGGAAAAATTACGCAAACTCTTTAAATATAAATTAACGTGAACATTAAAAATTGTCCTCACAGTACTCACTTCAAGTGATCTATTGGATAGCATAGACATTGAGTATTTCTATCATTTATTAAAACAAGCCAGCCTTTCTGTTTAGGTCTCCTTTTACTACTCACTGAGGACTATTCTGACACTTCTCTTATCAAAACGTATGAAGGTTGTCCCCAAACAATTCACCAGCTACATATCCTACAGTTTATCTCAATTACTGATTGTTGTATCTTACCTCAGATTCCTTAGGTAGGAGTCAATCCCAAGGTTATTACCACAACTTCTGTCCAGTTTGGCTACAACTTGTAGCTTTCCCATGGCTCCCACCTCAGGTTCTGTTAATTTGTGAGACTGGCTCTGGAACTCAGGGAAACACTTTGTTACCAGTTTGCTAGAGAATATGAAGAGGATACAGATGAATAGCTACGTGAAATATACAGGGGTTGGTCAGCATAGGAACTTTTGTAACCCTTGGGGTTGGGGGTTGTCATTCTCTAGGTATGGGTGTGTTTATCCACCTGGAAGTTCTGTAAACCTACTGTTGGGAGTACATACAATGCTTCCTTACATAGGCACAATCAATTACGGGTTTTGGCCTTAATCCTTCTTCATTCCCTGGAGAATGGAGTGGTACTGAAAAATTCCAAAATTGTATGGTATTTTTGGTGGCCAGAAATTACACAGAGTTGCCACAATAGAACAAAAGATGCTCCTAATAATAGCTCTCTGAGGAATTTGCAAGGTTTTTAAGAGCTCTGTATAGGAACTAAGTGCCAAGCATAATATCTATTTTACCAGGTATTTCACACTTAGAATGAAGTTTTATTGGGTAGCACCAACTCTACATTTATTGGATGGCAACAGTATTTTGAGGACTTTTGCAGTTGTAGCCATTGTTGATTTTCTTGCCATAGTATTCCAGGATTATCTGCTGGATCATTATAAAGTTTTTTTTTTTTTAATGAAAACAGATAGGACCTAGTTTGAAGGGTTTATGTGGTAAGTAACCTCCCATTCCCCCACAGAGGGCATACTGATTGTCCAATTATGAGTCATGATAATCTTCAAATTTAACTAGTACATTTCTGAAATCTAACTTGAAAAATTTGTGCTTTCTTTACTCAAGCTTGTGCTGTGAATGTGGTATCCCAATTAGTCCAAACCCTGCCAATATTTGTGTGACCTGTTTGCGAAGTAAAGTAGATATCAGCCAAGGCATTCCGAAACAGGTCTCTATTTCTTTCTGCAAACAATGCCAAAGGTATGGTATAGTACTGTTATTCTACTGAATATTTAGGTTTGTATGTAGAATAGCCACCAGGATTAGCTGAGATTTTGTTACAGTACATAGAATAAAGTGCATGTAATTGAGACTTAATTTTTATTTATGCTGATGTAGCCAAAGATTTTAAAATTTGCAATCTGATATACTTTTGTAGTGTCACTAATTTGATCTTTTCCTGATAAGAGATTAATAGGTATGATGTATACAGTTAGTACAAGTTTATAATGACTGTTAAGAACATATTGCTGTCCTATATAGTGTATTTTTTAACCTCCTTTTCGAGAAGCTATGTATGATTAAAAGCACAGGGAACATTTTGCATTACAGATGATATTAATAATTTCATGTAACTAAAATGATTAAATTTGATGGGGAAGAAACTCAATTTGATGGGGAAGAAACTCAGTAAATCAAATCTGGAATGGTCTAAAAAGTCTGCGTTTAAGGCAAAGACTTGTGAATCTATATTCAGTGAATTGCCAAATGAGTTAGCACTAGTGTGATTCTTAATCTTTTTGAGGTGGAGAAGGGAGTTGATGAATCCCTTTAAGAGTTTGAAAATGTTCTCTCCAAGACAAGACTTAAAGCATGTGTCAGTATAGACGTGAAACTTTTGTACACTTAGGGAATTTCCACTTTGGAAGCTTGGCAAGTATGATGCATATCAAATTTTTTTTATTTTTTAAATGTTAAAAATCATGGTTGAGTGAAAAAAGCCCTGAACAAAAGAATCAAGAGACCTAGTTTGTTCTGGATTTTGAAACTGGGCCAATTAACCATTAAACATTATTTTTCTCATTAGAATGAAAGTGATTAAATGACACATGAAGTCCTTTGTAACTTTTGACAAGCTTGCTTAAACAAAGGGACCTGTTTTTGAATGAAACCTTTAAAGTGAAAAGCAGAATATTCACATATTAAACCCCCCATCCTCCCTCCTCCCCCCAAAAAAACCTTTCCATAACACATTTGGAACTATTAGGTAATTAATAAATATTTATTGAGCACTGTGTGCTAGGCACTATCCTAACTGCTGGATGGGGTGAACTAAAAAGACTTAAAGTGCGTGTTAAGGGTTCAAGTCTTAATTTAGTCAGATTTTATGAAATATTTCAAAACTTGAGCTTTATAATTTAAAAATGGAAAGGAACTTAAGAATATTGAACAGTCTTGAAAACATGAGATAATACTTTTTGTGTGTGAGAGAAACAGTTCTCAAGCTTTTTAAAATGTATATTATAAGTCACTGTAATGCCTATTTGAAATGATTCTTGCCTGCTTTCAGAGCAAACTTTCACGAAACTTGAACATTATGTCTTCTCATTGAAAGTCTTGGTGCTTGAACTAATGAGACCTCTTTGTTAGGTTACTTTAGATTGGAGTTCTTAGATACTGAGGATTTTATCTTTTTAACTTACTACTGAGTTAAAGTTTTCTGAAATTAATAAAATTAATTGGCTTATGTGCCTCAGATCAACTGAGGTGGTATATCTGGCTAATGATCAGTGTTACATGTATATATTCGGATGGAAATTTTGTTTTTCCTGGGAGCTGTTGGGATTTCAGTATATTAATCTTTTAGGTATTTCCAGCCACCAGGAACTTGGATACAGTGTGCATTAGAATCCAGGGAACTTCTGGCTTTGTGTTTAAGAAAAATAAAAGCCCCTCTGAGTAAGGTAAGTCAAATACCTAATCAAGTTTTATAGGTTCTTTAAATTGAGCCTTCATTTAGAGAAAATCCTTGTATGAAGAGGTTTTTGAAAAGTAAATATTACTTATTACTTTGGTAAGTATCATACCTGTTTCCAATTTTAGTGACTACACATAATTCCCTCCTAGTCCTTTTCCTTTTATTATGAATGGCAACCTTTCATTTTTCTTATACTTGAAGAGTTTTCCACTAATTGAAGAGTTTTCCATTATGTGGCTATACCATATCTTGATGCAGTCCTCTATTAATAGGCACTTAGATTGTTTTCTAATTATAAAAAAATGCTACAGTCAGCATTATACAATATATAATTCTTTGAGGTGACTAGTTTATGTTCTTCAAACTGATGTACAAGAGTGAAATTTCTGAGTCATGGTATTTTCATTTTTGAATTTTTAAGGTAAATCCCAATTACTTTCTGTAATGATCGCAGCAGTTTACATTCTTGCCAACAGCATAACTTTTTCTCTGTATTCTCTTCAGCACCTGTTGGAGAATGTTTTTATGTGTATCAGTCTCATGAGTGTGACATGATACTTCAATGTGGTTTAATCTGTATCTTCCTTATTAAAAGTGATAAATACTTACCCATATATTTGTTGGTCTTCTGGATATCCTTTTTGGTGAATTTTGTTTAGATCTATTGCCCAATTGTTAGTTGGATTGTTTAGTTAATGTTGAGTATTTTTTAAAAAATATCTTTTGGATATTAGCCCTTGTCAGTTGTTTATATATTAACTGTTGCCATAGTGTGATACATAAATATTTTCTCCCATTCAGTAAAATATCTTTTTAATCTACTTGATTTCCTTTGCTGTGTAAAAGCTTTTTAATTTGAAACAATACCAGTTGTTTAGTTTTGCTTTTATTTCCCTTGCTTGTAAGGTTACAGTCTCCAAAAAAGCATCTTCATCATGATGCAGTATACCACTGAATCACCAGTGCAACATATGAGATGAAATGCATTGCCAGTTATCATGTATTTTATGTCTTTAATCCATTTTTTTAATTTGAGGTAGCATTTACAACTCTGTATATGATTCAGAGATGTAGGTTCACATCACTTCAGATCTATGTCCCATACCACATCCACCACCACGAAAGATACCCATGTTCCACCATAAACCATGAGGTTCCCTCCATTTCTCACAGTCTCAATTCTGCACTTAGATTTTTAGGTTTTGTTTCTTGTTTGCTTTTGTCTGAACCTTTGTTTTGTTTCTCTGTATTCCACATATGGTTGAAACCATCTGGTATTTTTCTTTCTGCTGATTTATTTCAATAAACATGCCCTATAGTTTTAACGCTATTGTCAAGAACAAATGGAGAAATCAACTTTTTTTTTTTTAAATAGCTTAATGTATTACATTGTGTGTGTATGTTCTATCTTAATCCTCTCATGTGTCCATGGGCACTTATATTGTTCTTTCTTCTAAGCTATTGTAAATAGTGTTTTAATGAACATATAATGAATGTATCCCTTCAAATTAGTGTTTTAGTATTTGAGTAGGAGGGGATTGATCTATTTATTATATGGTAGATCTATTTTTTAGTATTTTAAGAACCTCTATATATTTTATACAGGCTTGGACCAGTCTATATTCCCACTCAGTGTTTTAAGAATTTCTTTTTCCTTCACATTCTGTCAACATTTTTTGTTCCTGGAATTTTGATATAGGCCATTCTCACAGGTGTTAGGTGGTGTCACATTGTGATTTTGACTTATATTTTACTGATGGTCAATAATGATGAGTATTTTTTTTTTTGTTTCTGATGGCCATCTGAATGTCTTTGGAGAAGTGTTGAATTTTATGAGTTCTTTGTAAATCTTATCCATTAGCCCCTTGTCAGATGTATGATATGCAAATATTTATTTTCCTACTCAGTTAATGTTTTTTCATTTTATTGAGATTTCCTTTCACTCTGCAGAAGTTTTTCAGCTTGATACGTCCTGTTTGGGGATTCAAAGGCATCACTGAAGCTAGTGTTGGGAAATGTTTTGCGTATGTTTTCCTCTGTGTAATTTGTGCTTTCAGGGCTTAAATCCAAATCTTTAATGCATATTGAATATTTGTATAGGGTATGAAAGGGTCTAGTTTAATTTTTCTGCAACACCATTTGCTGAAGAGTGACTTGTTTGATTTATTGTAGGTTAACTGTCAGTATAAGTGTGAATCTATTTCTGTGGTCTCGATTCTAGTTATTCTTTGTGTTTTATTTCTAATACTAACTATACTATTTTGATTACTGTAGCTTTTATGGAGAAGTTGAAATCAGGAAGCATCATACTTATTTTCCTTTTTTCATGATTGCTTTACCTGTGTAAAAATCTTTACTTCTAGACTAGTCATTTTATTTTCCTAATCATGACCATGAATGTCTTGTCAGAAACCTGTGATTAACTTCAGCATTGTATGAAATCTACTTAAAATGAATTACTCATCTTTTTTCTCCTCAGCTGGGAACTTAGGTATCTTTTTGTGTTTTATTGAAGGTGCGGCTCGTAGATGCGTGCTTTGTCTGGACTGAGCCCCATTCTAAAAGACTTAAAATTAAACTGACTATTCAGAAGGAGGTAAGCTGTACATAGTTTTCTCTACATGGTTAAAATGTTGGTAGTGACAATGAGAGGCTATTTGTAAATTATTTTATGACTTGACCAGCTTAAAAGGAAGAGAACCCTTTTAATGGTATACTTTTCTTTTAGATCATCTTCAGAGGTGATTATATCACTAGTAGTACAACCATTGATCATTTGTTGGTTAAGATTATCTTCTCAAAGTTGTTTTTATTAGGAAAGAGAGTGATGTGAAAATTTGAGTTCAGATTCTCATGACTCACAGTAACAGAATCAAACTTAATTCAACTGGTTGTATGTCAGAAAACCTGAGAAGCTTCATAGGTGATGTTAGAAGCTTCATAGGTCATTTCCCAAAAGGTGTTTTGGAACAATTGAATTTTAAGGAATGCCTTATTTTTTTGGATATAATTTAAGGAGATTTTTGTTTTTCATTTATTATTAAAGGATGAATTTTATACACATGTACACATACCTATGTAGATAAATAAATGTATAGCTATAAAAGTTCTTCAAAGACTAGCCTAACAAGTACTTTAACTGAAATGTAAATGTAAATTCATGGCAAATGTACCTTTACTTTAAATTTATATTTTAAAGTGTTAAATGAATGTGATGAATTAAATCTATACTTTTTTTCATGAAATAGTGTAACCTGTTCTTACGACTTTTAATTTAACTGATTTGTTGTTGATATACTTACAAGTATCATGGGAAAGATTTTAAGTTAAGTATTAAAACTTCTGAGAAAAATCATGTTATTAAACAGAAAGGAAATAATTAAGGACTGTGACTTTTTCTTTTCAGGTGATGAATGGTGCTATCCTTCAGCAAGTATTTGTGGTGGATTATGTTGTTCAGCCCCAGATGTGTGGAGATTGCCATAGAGTAGAAGCTAAGGATTTCTGGAAGGCTGTGGTTCAAGTGAGGCAAAAGGTAATAAGAGCATTCTTCATCTGGTGTTTATTTCTGTCAGTGGGTCTCCTTGTTTCCAAAGTCCTTCATGCAGCAAGGATAGTCAGGGTTCCTGGTAAATTCATCGTTAGAAATAGTTCACTTTAACATTTTATGTAATCCTTAAAGATTGTTTTGTTTTGAAAAATAATTGTGCTATAGTACAAATGGCTTTTTTTTTTTTCATTTATGTTTAGACTTTGCACAAAAAAACTTTCTACTATCTGGAACAGTTGATACTGAAATATGGAATGCATCAGAATACACTTCGTATTAAAGAGATTCACGGTGAGTAAAAATTTGAAAGAATGTCAAATTTATTCGAAGTGGTCTTTTATCTTTATGATGATATCTGGAGAAGTATTTTGCAAAAGAACTTACGATAATTAAGAAAAAATGGTCTTATTTCTTTATCTGCACTTGCTGTGTTAAATACTTTGAAATGTGGCTGTGGTGACTAACTCAATTTTTAATGTTTTTTGATTTTAATTTTAAATTTATATAGCTACCAGATGTGTAAGCTAGTGACTGTGTTAACAGAGTACAAAGTGTAGTAATTGAAAATTCATGTAGCTATCATGAAATAGTTTCTGAATAGGACATAATTGCGAGATCTTGAGTTCTTTTAGAATATTTTTACTTTCCATGTGTAGAGAGGCATTAGTGATAAATATAATAATTCAGAAACAGATCTATAATAATAGTGATATACCAGCAATATATTCTTGAGTATGAAATTTTGAAGTTTTTTGTATAATTTTATAATGGCTTATTCATGCTTATGTTTTGTCTTGCACCCACTATCAGTGTAAATAATTATACATACTAGGTGATGGAATATTAGTAGAAAATCTAAGTATTCTTTAGCAAATGAGGAAGTCTTGTTTAAGATTGTTTTAATTTTTATAAAATTTCTTAAAATTAAAGAACTATTGGTTTATATCTTGCTAGTGTCTTAACATTATAGCCAACCCTCTCCCCCCCTTCCCATCAACATAATATTACCACGGAAGCACTCATAGTTCTCCACCATAGTCCAATCTGCTCTCCCCTAACCTTTTCCTTCTGGATGTGTCAGATCTATAGTCACTTTTTGAGGGGTAGCTGTAGTTTTTGTCTTTTTTGACTGTTTGATTTCTCTGTATTCCATATAAAAATGATATGATCTAGTATTTATCATTCTCCCTCTGGCTTGTTACACTTAGAATGATCCCCTCCTGCTCCATCCATGTGATTGCAAATAGCATGATTTTGTCTTTTTTGATCTCTAAGTACTATTGCATTGTGTGCATACACTCTATCTTAATTCATTCATTTGTTTTTGGGTACTTAAGTTGTTTCCCTGTTTTGGCTGTTACATAGTACTGCATTAAACATAGACCTCAACGTTTAAAATTAGTGTTTTCATGTTCTTTAGGTAGATATTTACGAGTGGAATTGCTAGATTGAATGGCAAATCATATTTTTAATCTGAGAAACCTCCATACAACTTTCCATAGGTGCAGGACCGTTCTACTTCCCCACTAATAGTGTAAGAGGGTACCTTCTCCACATCTTTTCCAGCACTTGTTTTTTCTGGTCTTTTTAATACGGGGTGTTCTCACTGGTATGAAGGGGTATCATACTATCTCGCTGTGGTGTTTTTTTCTTCATTTCCCTGGTGATAAGTGAGTTCATATTTTTTCCAGTTCCCATTGGCCATTTGAGAAGTGTCTCTCTTTTGTCCAGTGTTTCATCTGTTTTGGTTTGGTTCAGTTATATGAACTCTTTGTAGATTGTTGGTATTAGTCCCTTATCAGATGTATTGGTATGTAAATATTTATTAAGGAGAAAATACTTTTTTTAACTATGATCTCCTTTTCTGTGCAGAAACTTTTAGTTTAACATAATCCCCGTTGTTTACATTCTCTTTTTTTCTTTTGGGGACAGACATGCCAAAATATCTCTGAAGGTTATATATCTCATTGAATGTTTTACCTGTGTTTTCTTGTGTATTTTATGGTTTCCGGTCTTAGATCTAAGTTCAGATAGCATTTTGAGTTGTGTATGGTGTGAGATAGTATTCTCACTCCAATCTTTTGTATGTGGTAGTCCAATTTCCCCGGTACCATTTATTAAAGTCTTTCCTTATCTATAGTCTTCTTTCTTTTGCCATAGATTAGCTTTCATGTATGTGTGGATATATCTCTAAACACTCAGTTGTATCCCACTGATATGTGTGTCAATTTTTATTCTTCAAGTACCATGCTGTTTTAATCATGGCTTTATAGTTTGAAATCTGGAAGTGTAAAACACCACTTTTGCCCTTTTCAAAAAGTATCTCATGGTTCAGTAATACTTCTTTGAAGAGTGCCTTGAAATCTATTGCTATTGCATTAAATCTGTAAATTGCTTTGTATAGTGTGGCCATTTTGACAATGATGATTTTTCTGATCAGTAGGGAATAGTTTTTCAGTTTCTTTGTGTCATTTTTTCTTTTGTACTCC
Organism: Uropsilus gracilis; assembly: GCA_004024945.1. Classification (NCBI taxonomy): domain Eukaryota; kingdom Metazoa; phylum Chordata; class Mammalia; order Eulipotyphla; family Talpidae; genus Uropsilus; species Uropsilus gracilis. Next base: position 85,664 of record PVHY01004354.1, on the reverse strand, counting down.
ACCAAACTGTGCCCATACCCCACCCACCTGTTCTGACTGGTAACCATTATAGTCTTCTTGTTTAGTGTAAGATTTACTCCCACTATTCATGTAAGAAGCTATCTGATAACTATTGTTGTTAACACTGCCTATGAGTTTTCTTTTTATAGGACCTTTCTTTCCCTTTCTAGGTATTTAATTTTTTATTTTGATTGTAAATGGGAGAGTGAATTTCTTCTTCTAGCTTGATGTTTGCTTTTAGTAAGGCAATGAATTTTTGTGTATTCATTTTTTAGCCTGACATTTTGTTCAACTTTTAGTTTTAGTTTTCTGTTGTCTTTAGAATTCTTTATGTATGTTATATAATCTGCAAATAATAATAGCTTTACTTTTATTTTCCAATTAAAAAAATTTTTTATATCTTTTACTTGCCTAATACTCTAAATAGGATTTCCAATATTTACAGACTAATAGTGCGAATGAAAATCCTTATCTTTACTGGATCTTACTGGAAAGACTTTTATATTTGTCACAATTGAGAATGATGCTGGCTGCAGATGTGTCACATATGGTGTTAATTATCTTAAGATATGTTCCATTTCTCCCATTTTTTGAGGTATTTCATCATAGATGAATGAGTCTTATAGTTTGTTCCTATTCATTTTTTGTTTCATTGATGTCCCCATTGAAAGAGCACATTGTTAAAGTCACCACAAATTTATCTTTTTTTATGTTTGTTTTCTGAGTTGATTGTTGCGTAATCTATTTTGATATTCCTTTGTTTAGTGAATATGTATTGGTGATTGATGTATTCTCAATCATAATGTCCTGCCCACCTCCCTCAATAACTTTTTTAACTAAAAGTCTATTTTATCTGATATAAGTATGGCCGTCCCATTTTTGTCCCATTCATTTTTTATCTCATTCACTTGTAAGATGGTTTTCCAGCTCTTTATCTCTTTTATCTGTGGAGTTGGGGTGTTTTTCCTGAAGACTGAAGGTTGAATTCAGTTTCCTAATCTTAACAGATAATTTGTGTCTTTTAATTGATGAGTTTAGTCTCCTATTGCTTTTTTAGTCATTATTGATATGTGAAGATTTATTGCTGCCATTTTGTTTGCTTCATGGTTGTATCTGTGTCCTTTTTCACTTCTTTGTGTGTGTTTTTCAGTTTGATTTAGATAGTAGAATAGCTTTCATGGAAGGATGTTTTGTAGTTTTTGCAAACTTCTTCAGTGTGTTTTTCTGAGTAGGCCTTTATTTCTCCCTCATAGCCAAAGTAGAGCCATAATAAGAATATTATATAGTGTATTCTTGGTTCGCAGTTTTCATCTTTTCAGTTTTTGATCCCATGGTTCTAGTCTTTGCTGGTCCAGTGTTTCATCTTGAAGGCTTAATGTTTATCTCAACGGGCAGACTTTATAGTCTTTATAGTTTCTTTGCTTCTTTCCCCCTAGCCAACTTTACTGTTCTTTCCTGATCTTTTGGTAGTTTCACTACTATATATGGTTAGGTACTCTTGTATAGTTTCACTACTATATATGGTTAGGTACTCTTGTATTCTTTAACTTCCTTAGTTTTTATATTTATTTCCTATTTATAGTTATTTTTATATTATATTTATGTAAATAAATATATTTGCACAAACATAAATATATTTAAACTAATACAGTTTTTATAGTTATATGTTTGGAAACCTTTTCCAGGTTTTCAAATTTTCTTTGTTACTTCTTTAAATATGTTCTTTGTATCTCTTACATTTGATTCATTCTGCTTCTGTAGTAATTTTTAATCTCTTTGAATATTATTTTTCTCCTACAATTGCATTATTTTCTTATTTATGTTATTTTCATCTGTCATTGGTTTTTGTTTCACAAGGCATTTATTTTTTTCTGGGTTTTCTTGTATATCTTTGATCCACTTCTCTGAATTTTCTCTGGGTTCTTTGATTTCTTTGTGAGGCAAGTTTGAATTTTATGTCTGATAGGAGAAATAGACCTTCCATATCTTTGTGATTGGGTTTGGGGAACTTACTCTCTTTCTATGCTGTATTCTGCCTCTTAGGTCTCCCGTGGTCATATGTTAATTCTTCTCCTCAATGTATAGCTTGAAGGAATTTCAATTTCATTTATGAAAACACACAAATGTCTAATAAGCTGATGAAGAGTACGTGAACAAAATTAGTCAGTTTTTTGCTGTTCACTTAACCAAGTTTATTAACTTTACTGAATATCAGTTTTCCTAGTACCTAGCACATAGGATTATCACGGGAATTTAATAAACTAATCTCTGTAAAGCACTTTGAATTGTGCATTCGTATACCATTGTTTATTTAATTTTAGAGCTTTTGTCAAAGATTTTTAATATTTACTTTTTTTGGACTTGTATACTATTGTTGATGAGAGCTTTTTTATCATATTTTCTAAGTGATTATTGCTAAATATTGGAAAACTTCATTTTATATGTTGATCATTCTGAGAGTTCTTAATGTCACTAGTTTATGGTTGATACTTTTGATTGTCTAGTAAACAGTAGTAATTATAGTTCTTCTTTGCAGTATTTTTTCCTTTCTTTTTTCCCTTTGACTAGGCGTAGAGAATATTATTCAGTGATAACGTGTCTGACATTAATCATTTTTCTGTTTCACCCCTAAGTATAATTTTCAAGATATCGTTTGACACATGCATGCATAGTTATATACTTACACTATTCTGTCCAATCTGCTATAAATTATGTTAGTGACACTGAAATGACTGGAGTTTGTCCTCTTTCAGCCTCTCTCTGTTCCTAATGTTAATTTTTGTCATCATCTTTCATCTCCTACTCTTCTTACTACTAAGTTTTGTTTAATTATGTTTAGGTCTATAACATAGTGATTTGATAACTTGTGTGTATTGTGAAATGATCACCACAATAAACCCAGTTTACTTAATATCTACTTCTTTACATAGTTAAAAAGAAGTTTTCCTCTTTAATTAGGTTTATTTTTGAATTAATTGAAAACTTGGTGTGTTTTAAGTTTCTAATAAATGAGGTTATAAATTATCCTCTATTGTGTGACTCTGAAGCTGATTTTATACTTTTTCCACTATGAATTGTGTATTCATTTAAGGTTAGCAGGCACCTTAGCTATTTTGTTCTCTTAGTTTTATAACTAGATGTAGAATTGCTGAGTCGTATGGTCCATTTGTGTTTGTCTTCTTTAAGAGACTGCCAAATTGTTTCAAGTAGCTTTACCATTTTACCATTCCCTCTATAATGTTTGAGCTCTCCATTTTCTGTGTATCCTCACCAACACTTGTCTTTTTGTTTATAACTGTTCTAGTCAGTGCTGTAAAGTTTTCGTTTTCATTTTTTAATGACTAATGGTGTTAGTCTACTTTTCTCATCAGCTTACTAAACATTCCTGTATTTCTTTAATGAAATACTCAAATGTTGTAGATTGTTTTAGTTATAAGATGTTTTAATTGTGATAAGAATACCCAACATGAGGTCATTTGTCCTCTTAATGTGTTAAGTGTAATATACATCATTGTAAGTATAATGTACAATAGGTCTCCAGAGTTTATTCAGCTTGCTTTAGCAGAAAATTTTATTCATTGAATAGTAACTCATTTCCCCCTCTTCCTAATCTTTCACAATCTTCATTCTACTCTTTATTAAAATTTAGCTGTTTGATACCTCATGAAAGTGGAGTCTCTCTGTAACTAGGTTATTTCATTAGTGTAGTATGATCAAGGTTCATTCATGTTGCATGTTCCAGAATTTCTTTTTAAGAGTGAATATTACTCATATGTGTATATCACATTGTGGTCCATCTTTTATGGAAACAACCTAAATGTCCATCATCTTGACTGTTGTGAATAATGCTGCAATCAACATAGATGGACTAATGGTCACGTACTAATGGTCATATGAGGTCATGATTTCAATTCTTTTGAATGAAAAGTGAGGTTACTGAATCTTATGGTAGTTTATTTTTAATTCTTTGACTGTCCTCCACATGATTTCCCATAATAATTATACTACTTCGCATTTCCACCAACAGTATATGAGGGTTCCAATTTCTTCATATCTTTGCCAAAAGTTGTCTTTTGTTTGATAATAACCATTCTGGTTTGATAATAACCATTCTGATAAGTTTGAGGTGGTATCTCTCATGGTTTTGATTTTCAGTTCCTTGATGAACAGTGATTGAACATTTTTCATAAAGCTCTTGGCCATTTTTTAATTCTTAGAAAAATGTGTGTCAGTTCCTTGCCCCACTTTTTAATCAGATTGTTAATCTTTTGCTCTTGAGTTTGGGCGTTTTCTTTATTTCAGACACTGATCTTTTAAAAGATACATGGTTTGTAAATATGTTCTTTTACTTTGTAGGTTACATGTATAGAAGTTTTCATTGTGTAGAAGTTTAGTTTGATGTAGTCCCAGTTATTTACTTAGGTTCTCTTATCTTTGCTTTCATTGCTGTATTCATAAAATCATTGTCAGGATGAATTTTCTTGTGTTTCTTCTAGGAGTTTGACCATTTCAGCTCCTAAAATTGAGGTTTTTTAAATCCATTTTGAGTTGTTTTGTGTATAAGACAAGGGTTCATTTTCATTCTTTTCATGTGAATATCCAGTTTTTCCAGCACCATTTGTTGAAGAGATTGTCCTTTCCACAATTTTTGTTGACACCCTTGTTGAAGATGATTATATATGTGTGGGTTGATTCAGGGTTCTCTGTTTTATTCCATGTCTGATACCATTCTGTTTGTAGTTTATTATATTTTGAAATCATGCAGTATAATACTTGTTTGTATATGCCTTTTGAATTAAAAGTTTTAAAATTTGGAGCCCCATTTATCAGTTTTTAAAATATGTTGTGCTTTGGAGAGAAGGATCTCAGTACATCTTTTTCCATGTATAAATATAAGGTTTTATTTCTGAAATTTCAAGTTTGTTTCATAGATTTGTATATCTGTTATGTCAGTACCACATGGTCTCAGTTTCTCTAATTAAAGTTACTAAGTTTTGAAATTAGGAAGTGTTTTTCATCTTCAACATTGTTTTAACTTAGTTAATTTTCATTTGCTGATTGGTAGAGTTGTTTGAAAGAATATCTCTAAGCATTCTTAGATACGTTTATTTCCTTAGTGAGTGTGTGTGTTAACATTTATTTGTTTTTGTAGCAGTTTTTGTTTTCTGCATCTCAATTCTGTGTTTTTGTGTACATCCCTTTTGTTTTCTTAGTGTAGAGTGTCTCTAAAGTATCCTTTGTTTAGTTTTGTTCTCTACTCCATTTTACCTTGAATTTATTTATTTATTTATTTGTTTGTTTGTTTGTTTGTTTATTTATTTATTTATTTGTTTGTTTGTTTATTTGGAGACTAGGTCTCACTGTTTTTGCCTGTGGAATCGCAGGCTCCCGTTGCCTATGGTACCACAGACTCAAGCAGTCCCCAGCCTCAGCTTCCGAAAGCTGGGATTATAGGCATGCACCACCATGCCCAGCTATTTTTTGGGACTAGGTCTCGCTGTGTTGCCCCAAGTGGGACTCGAACCGTGATCCCTAGCCCCAGCTGCTTCATAGGCTGAAGCTTACAGGCACGAGCCACTGTGGCCGGCTTTGGATTTTAATTTGTATGAAATTAAAACTGTGAAACTTGTTAGCATCTGTCTGATTTGTCTGTTCTTTGTCAATCAAGTCTTAAGTAATATGTTAATCCTAATCTGTTGTAGAGTCAGTATTACACTTTTTGTAATAGTTTGATTAATACATTATTTCATTGTGATAACAATCCTGTTAGTAGAGGAAAATCTTAACTGCTGAATTATTTATGTGCCTTTTTTCTTCTTTTAAGATGGTTTGGATTTCTATTATTCTTCAAAACAGCATGCTCAGAAGATGGTAGAATTTCTCCATTGTACAGTTCCTTGTAGGTATGTTCTTAATCTAAGTGTGATTAAGTTCAAAGAACTGGAATTGGATGTAGGCCACGTCTCAGGCAACAACAAATTGTCTTAATTTAAAATATTTAAAATAGTAGGAATGCTTGCTTTTAAGCATTTTTTATTTTGATTGACCACCTAATCAGCATAGACCTTACTCCCTGATAAGCACTATAGTGCTGAACCACAGATATTATATAATTAAGTAAGAGAATGAAAGATAGGGATAAGGGCTTTAAGGAAAAGCTATCAAAGAAACTTAAGTTCCTAAAATGGAAAATTTTCAAATGTGTAAGTAAAAAGTGAGGTGAACAAAGACTTGCAGAGGGCAGTCATTTGACTTTTAATGGATGCTATATATAGACTAGATTGGTCTTAACCATGGGCATGTTGTAGACTTACTTAGTAGATAATGTTGAAACTATGTAGGGTGCAGTTAGTTTGGTGAAGTTAGTTTTGAAATGCAGTGGATGAAATTAAGCTTCAACTTAGTGGGTATCAGGAGCATGTTTTAGACTTTTGATAGTGATGATTAAATTTGATAAAAAGTGTTATTTCTGAGACTGTAACAAGTAAGGAGCTTTAATTTTTTGTCTTCATAGATGTAAAACATCACAGAGACTGATCTCTCAGGATATCCATAGTAACACATACAATTACAAAAGCACTTTTTCTGTGGAGATTGTTCCAATATGCAAGGTACCTTTCCTCATTTAAGTAACTCACGTATTTCTGAAAGAGTGCAAGTAATTACTGGTTTATATCTGTATATATCTATTAGCTCTTGGTTTCCTTTTGAGGGTTGGTTAAAATCTTAGAAGAACTTCCTTATTAAATGACTTGTGACACATTGATCTGTGTTAAAAAAAAATCATGGTTATAAATTGGCATACCTTTAAGTATTATGAAGTAAAAGTATTATGAAGTAAAAACTTCATAGCAGTTTGCCAATGTCCATGTTATTTAAAAGTATGTTCCTAGTGGCCACATGACAGTTACATGAAACTTTGAATACAGGAAATGACATTAAAGTAAGAATCAGTGAAACATTTTATGAAATGTGTGCAAATTGGATTTTGGTAAGGTGAAGTTAAAAAATATTGTGGAAATGCTTATGAAATTATGTTTGTGATTTAAAGACAAACTGAACAACATAATATAATGTTTTTTCTTTTTTTTTTTGAGACTAGGTCTCGCTATTTTTGCCCGTGGAATATAATTTAAAAATATAAAGGAATTTTACAAATTGAGCAAGTACTGTATAGAAAACTGTTTGCTTTTATGAAATTTATTTTTTATGGAGATTGGAAGAAGCCATAATAGACCGAGAAAATCACTCTTTATGGTGTTTACAATTTGCTTAAGATGTACACTGTATTAAAAGTGTATTAACAGTGCAGTTAGCATTCATAGTTAAGTTGACATAAACATTATCTTGGTGAATAGGCTTTGAAAAAAATGTTAAACACTTAAGACAACTACTAAAGGCATATAGCTTATTTTGTTTCTCTGTTCTTTCATTCTTCTCTAGGTCCTTTGTTGATACATAGAATTAAAACTAGCATTTTTTATTTTTACAAGTACATTTTATATTCTTTATTGAAGATTTATTTAATATTTGCATCATTCTAAAGGTTGGTCCTTATGTCTAGGATAATATTGTTTGTCTGTCTCCAAAACTCGCACAAAGCCTGGGAAATATGAACCAAATTTGTGTGTGTGTTCGCGTAACCAGCGCCATCCATCTTGTAGATCCAAATACCTTACAAGGTAAGCTTTAGAACCTTTTTGCCATAATAGTTCTGATCATCAAGCAGTAATCAAACTACTAGATATTCTAAGTAATAATTGTTTTGAAAAAGTACTAAAAATTTTTACTGTTGTTTAATGCTCACATAACACTGGAATGTTTACACTTTGATACGTTACCCTTCTATTTCTTAGTGGAAGAAACAATTCTGTGAACTTAAAAATTGCTAGTTTTACTCCCATTTGTTTTTACTGAACTGTCATTTAATTTTTATGACTATTTTAATTCACCACCAAATTTTAATGTAGGACAAATATTATAAGGTTTGGGATTTTGGGCTTTTTGTGATTCAGTAGAACATAGTTTAATTAGAATTTGAACTAATTTCTTCCTCATAGTATTTAACATTTAAAAAAAATTTTTCAAAAGAAGACCTGTTGCATGTCCTATTACTTGATCTTTTTCATATATTTTTTATAATGTGAGGTTTCTGTCATTAAAAAGTTGAGTTTATTGATGTTGCCAGAAAATCATTGGTTATCCTTGTGAATTAGAATTCATCAGCTAAAGACCTGTTTGTGGTATTGATGTAGACATTATCTGACAGGTTGAATTTATTTCCCATAAACTAAGCAGCAGAAATGATAGATGTTCATAAAACTAAATGCCAGTATATGAAACAGCTATATGGTAGCTGATTGTATCTAAACTTATTTAAAAGAAACTTAACTTTGTGGTAAGGATAATAATAAGTTGTTTGAAGACAGATTTGTAGGAATAAATGCTGGTTCTAGAGAGTGAGTGAGTTGCCACCATTCGTTCTATTAACTTGATGCTTCCCAGTTTCTTTATATCCTTTCTGGTTATCACATTTGATAACTTCTAAAATCTTTCAGCTTAGTGTTCTCTTTTAATGTTCTCTTTATTTTTAGTTGCAGATATTGATGGGAATACTTTCTGGAGTCACCCTTTCAATAGTTTATGCCACCCCAAACAACTTGAAGAGTTTATTGTTGTAGAATGCAGTATTGTCCAAGATCTAAAACGCAGAGCAGGTGCTGGAGTGATATCAAAAAAGGTAAGATACATGCTGCCCACTCTATTTTTTTAATCCCCCAACTTAATTTTGACCCCCCCCCCTTAAAGTTTTATATTTTTGTCTTTCATTCATTTCTAATTCCAAAAGGTTTCCCAATAAAGCTAAGGCCACATTAGAAATTCATTTCTTCTTTGTATTTTGTGGTTAATACATGGTCTTTGTAGTTAAAATGGTGACACATTGTATGGTAAGTTTTCTCTTTAGTGTTAGAAACATTTTAAAAGATGTTTAATGTTTAAAAGATGTTATGAAAAACTATCTCCTTTAGTTTTTGTATAGGAGAACCAAATAAAAAGCTAACCTTTTTATTTTTCTTGCATCATTGTTCCTTTTTTGTACAGTATTTCATTTCTCCTCTTGGGTGTAATCCCAGTGCTTTTCCTATCATCATACCACCTGTGAACTGTCACGTGTTCTGACTCCTCTGCCTCCTGCTCCCCTGCGTATATCTCAGATCTGTAATTTATCTGCTAGTTTTGTCTTTTTTTTCTCTTTTGACCTTTTGTTCAGTTTCCTCTATTCCTCTTATAAATGAAACCATCCAATACTTTTTTTTCCCCTGGCTTATTTCAGTGAACATAATGTTCCAGTTCCACCTCTGAAAAGTTCTGGGCAAAAATAATTTAAATTAATCCTATAGATCCACTTCCCAGTTTAAAAGAAAGTATCAGGCAAGTTGAATGACATGAGGAAACAATAAGATACACAAGGTAAATTCTCCAGCTAGGAATTTGATATTGGAAAAAAAGTGACGAGTGCTATTTTTAAATAAAAGCTTTATGAGGCAACCATTCACATTCAAAGCATGATCCCCAAGTGTAGCTACTGATTTGAACAAATGAAAATTTATCTGGCTATAAACTCTGTAACTTACCCTTTTTTTTGACAAATTTTCAAGTATTTTGCACCAAATATGGTGCATTATTACATACGTATCTTTAAAATGTAGGACATGTATCTTCAGAGTATATCTATAAGCTACATAGTTTATAGTTAGACTTTCTCATTTGTCTCTAAGTACCTTTAGAGACATATAGTTTGTTCAAATTGGTCTTTCAGAGATAGCTTGCTTAGTAATAAGCATTTAAGAGTCCTCGGTTCTTTTCATGATTTGATAGTTTTGTGGGCAATTAACATTGCATATTCAAGCTATACCACAGCCTTTTCATTTTCCTACTGAAGGACATCTTGATTTTCAGGTTTTTGCAGTTGTGATTAAAATTACTGTATAAATACGCAGGTTTTAGCGTAAATTTAGCATAAATTTTCATTTCTTTTGGGTAAAGACCAAGAAGCATATTTGTTGGGTTTATTGTTAGTAGTATAGGTTTTGTTAGAAACTTTCAAACTATTCCATTGTGAAAGTACCATTTTCCATTGCTGCCAGCAATGTATGAGAGTTTCTGTTCTTCCACGGCAAAGCATTTGGTATTGTTCTTGGGTCGGATTTTGGCCATTTAGGTGTGTTAGTGGTATCTCATTGTCATTTTAATTTTTATTTACTTTTTGACATTGATGTAGAACAACTTTTTTATTTGTTCATATGCTGTATTTTGCCTTTGGTCAGATGTCTATTAAGCTCTTAGGCAATTTTTAAATTGGGTTTATTGTTTTAAGAGTTTTTTGTGTTTTTGAATAATAGCCTGTTATCAGATGTATCTTTTGCAAATATTTTTTTTCCTAGTCAGTGGCCTGTTAATTCTTTTTACGTTGTCTTTGGAGAGAAGTTTTTATTTTATTTTATTTTATTTTTTTTTTAGTTGAGAAAACATTTACAATATTGTTTACAACATTGTGTTTAGAAGTACAGAATTGCCTCCTAAGATGGTGTTGCTATACCACATCCACCACCAAAGTTCCTGAAGGCCGTCTCCATAGTCCATTTTGCTGTCTCCCCACTTCATTCTTACCTCTCCTCCTCTCCTACTTCCCCTCTTCATCTAGTAGTTTTATTTCTGTAGTCAGATTTTTAAGGTTTATTGTTAGCTTGGCTTTATTTGATGCTTTGTTCTCTTTCCTGGAGACTGCAGAGTTAAAATGTGTTCTTAATCCAACACAATTTCTATGTCTTTTTTTTTTTTTTAAAGAAATTAGATCTGGCTATATTGCCTGGGGTTGTCTTGAACCTGCAGACTCAAGTGATCCCTAGCCTCAGCCTCCCAGGTAGCTGGGATTACAGGCATGTGCCACCATGCCTGGCTTTCTGTGTCTGTATCAGTTCAGTCCATTTATATTTAGTGATTGATTATGTATGTAGACCTGTTATTGTCATTTTCCTTAATTTTGTGGTTTTATTTCCTTGTTCTTTGTAAATGTTCTTGTCTTTCATTTATATACGAGAACTGCTTTCTGCTTTCCAAGATTTCTTGGAACTGGAATTTCCAAGAAAATTCTTCAATTTTCTGTTTTTTTAAGAAGAGCTTTATTTCTTACTCATACTTTGATGTGGGATAGGCCTTGTAGGATAGTCATCTCAGCTGATAGTTTTCATCTTTAAATCTTTTGATCAAGTCATTCCATTCTCTCCTTGCCTGTACTATTAATTTAAAAAAAAATGAGAAGTGATATTAATCAGGGTGTTCTTTTGCCTCTTCCCCCAGCCAGCTTCAGTATTATTTCTTTATTCTGAATTCTTAATAGTTTCATGTGTCTTGGTGTTAATCTCATTCTATTTATATAATCTGGTATTTTTTTAGCTTCATCAACTTAGATGTTTATAGATCCTTCTTAGGGTTTGGGAAAATATTTTTTCCTATATTATTTCTTTTAAGTCTGTATTCCCTTTCTGACACCCATTTTATTCTTTCTTCATGTTATAAGATGATTCTCAGTTTTCTTCATTTTTTTTCTGTTTGTTTCCACTGAATTTTTTGTGCATTGTCATTTTCAAAGTCAGTGATTTGACCTTGATTTCATTTATTGTACATCCATAGCTTTATCTAGAATTTTTTATTTCCTTTGTTGATCTTTCATATCTTGCATCTGTCAAATTCATACTTAAAAGTTTATTTTTGATCTTCTGTTTGCTAATTTTATTTCTGAAAAAGTGAAACATTCACTTTTTTCTGTTTCGTTAACTTTCCTCTGTTTTCTTCCATTTCTTTGAGTTTCCTTTTCATACCAGTTTTGAATTCTGTGTCTGATAGGAAGAAAAGCTCTTCTGTGTCTTTGAGAGTGGTTTTGGAGATGTGTTCTCTTTTTGTGGTATAGTATTCTCCTGAGGACTCCTTGTCATTTTTTGTCTTTTTTTTTTTTTGGTCTCCCCATTATTTACTTTCTATATACTAAAGGTACATGCAGAGCTTCCACTTTTTTTGGCACTTTGTGTCGGAGTGCTAACCTGTAGCTGTGTCTTCAGTCTTGGCGTAGGGGTTTCCCAGAAGGGGCCTGTTTTTTGTGAGAGTGCTGTATATGGTGTATACTCTTCGCTGTGTCAGCACTGCTACCCTTCTCCCTGGGCGTCAGACATGTATCTTTGCATCCTGTGCATTGAACCTCGAGGTCAGTACCTACATGATCTTGGGTAAAAATAAGTAGGGGAGGTTTATGTCTGCCTTTCTCAGTGGGGACTCTGCCTGTTTGACACACCTCAGCACTCAGTCCTATATCTCCTCTGGGTGTATTCACAACAGTGTGCTTTGCCTTCCCATCTAGACACAGATATGTTCTATAGTTTCTGCTCAAGAATTTGCCGCCTCACCAACTTACCCTTTTGTTCTGAGAGTTGAACTTTATTTGTGTGGTTCATCAATGAACTTCTCTGTGGTGTTTGGTCAGTTGTCATGTCCCTGATGATTACAAGGTTTTGCTTCATGTTGTGGCATCCTGAGTTTGTGATTGTACATCACAGTTTATTCTTCCCAGAGCAAAGCAGGGGAATTCTTTTTAACTCCATCTTCCTGGAAAGACCCCACCAAATAATGCCTTTTACATTTTGTTAACTCTAAATATATCTGTGTTTCTTGATTTTCATTACTTCATTTGTTTTTCCCATTATAATTCTTGTTTATTCTTTCATAGATTTTACCTTTCATAGATTGCCAAATCTAGAGTTATTTAGATTTTCTTGATATCTTCTAGCACTTTAATAGTTTTCTGTTTTTTATTTAGGTCTGTAGTCCATTTTAAGTTACTTTTGAGTAGGTAAAATGATTTCTTTTTAGATTGATACGTATTTATTTTGCATGCCGGTGCCCCTTTATTCCATGATTGTTATTTGGAAAGACTGTAGTTATGGTGTATTAATTCTTTTTATGTACTTTTGGATTCATTTGGTAATAGTTTGTTGAAGAGTTTTGCATCTGTGTTCTTGAGAGATTTTTGTTCTATAGTTTGATCAACTTATAATATATTAGGGTGATGTTAACCTTGTAAATAAATTTAGAAAGCATTCCTTCTGCTTTTATCTTCTTAAAGAGATTGTAGAGAATTAGCATTGTTCTTTTTCACTAAAATGTTTGGTGGAATTTACTAGTGAATCCAAATATGCCAATACTTTCTGTTTCCTGTTTCTTTAATAGGTATGTCAGTTCTTACATTCTTTTGACATATATGCCTATATTCTATTCATTTCCTAGATGTTGGAAACATCCTTACTGTCAGGTAAAGCACTACCATGACATTCAGGTGTTTAGAGAATCACACTGTCATTCTTAGTCTGTACCTGAAATTAGTTATTTCTTTTAGAGGATATAAATCTGATTTCTTTTACTGAGAAAAAATATTTTGGAGACCCTCCTCCCAAATTTTTAGATACAGAATTTGCTGGTTTTTATTGAGGAGATAATGTCTTTGAGTTAAAAATAACTTGATTACTTTGAGGAAGTCAGGGAAAATGGATGGCAGGTCACTTTCCATATTTTTATTCCTAAAAATGAATAATGTCTTTAAGAGCAAACTTAAACTACATGTAGAAGAATACCGTATCTCCTCAGGAATGTAAAAAACCAAATATTGTATCATCTTGGTTTGTAGAAAGTACATTTAGCTGAAACAGGTTTTCTGTTATAGAGGTAATCTAGTAGCTAGAAAGTGAATTTTGTTGCAGTTCATTTTTTTCCCCCTTCCTTAATTTTATCTCTTTGAGATTCCTTAAATCTGCCCGTCACTCTGATATTTTGTTTTTGATGCCCTTTTACTTAGGTCTGCTTTTTTCAGTTCAAAGGTGTCAGACCTATTTTTAATTCAGCCTGGAAGATTGAAATGTTGGTTATAATTGCTTTTAAGGTATTGAAAATAAAGTATTTTAATTTAAATTTCAGACAGGATTTATTTCCATCATATTTTAACAAAGGGGATGGTTATATACCTCAAAATTGTAGACATCCAAATAACAGTTAATTTGAATTATCTCTTAGTAGTATCTCATTGATTACTGATAGTGAGATGATATATTGTATTGTATGAACACTGGTTTTTTGAACATTGTGTAAAACAAGGGGTTGCTTAGGATAGTTTCTGGATTTACTATTTTAATTTTTCAACTAATTTTTTAACCTAGTCTGTGTTAGTCTATCTCACTTAGAAAGCATGTTTTAGAAATTCCACACATTTGTTTCTAGGTGACATTGTTAGTGTTTTATAAAAGCTTTAAGTAGAATCTTAAATATATATTATTCCTAGTAATTTGCTAATTTTGACATTCCTTGCTGATCTGAAATAAATCATTCCTGTCTTTAAAATGAAAAATAGAAAATAAAATTGTAATAACTTTTATATAAGAGCTTTTTGAATTATGTTTAGATTAATAATGGACTTTTTTTCCTTTTAAGCATAACCTTGGGGAAGTCTGGGTACAGAAAACATCTGAAATGAATACAGATAAACAGTATTTTTGCCGCACTCATTTGGGACATCTTCTAAATCCTGGAGACTTGGTATTGGGGTTTGTATTAATTTATAGTATTTTCACCTGCCAGTTAGCATTGCAGATTTTCTTTGGGTACCAACAAAGTAATCTAAAAATTACAAATTGTTTATTTCAAAAGGCATTTAAGTGCTATTAGGAGCTTTTTTAAGTGTTATTTATAGCAGTAATTTTATTATTGATAAGCTGTGTTTTGGACAGAAACCCCTTGTTAATCCATTTTTAGTCATCTTGGAGAGTCATTTGTTCCAAGACATTGAATTTGTGTGATGATATCATATTTATTGTTTTCTTTAGGAGAAGGGTGATTTTTTTTTTATAATGCATATGCTGCTCAGCTCGTTTGATTTAAAATATGGCAGCCTTATATAAACATAGGATTTTTTTTTTTTATGGTGCAATACATCTTGTAGCAGAGCTTTTCAGCTTGCCTTAGACATTACATTTTATCTTTAAATTTTCAGTTGTTTTGCTACAGAATGAAGGTTTTTTTTTCTTTTAAATGAACTAAATGAAACTATCTAACCAAATTATCTTTACCAAGATCTAAAGAATCATGTTCACATTTACAGAACTTAAGAGTGAGGAAGTGCGTATTAAATACTTGATCTTCTGAGGAACTTTTAGGTGATCACGCAAAATATAAAAAGTTTCAAGGAGTGAGTAAATATTTTTGTTGTTGGGTGTTTTCATGTTTTAGGTTTGATTTGGTCAATTGTAACTTAAATGATGAACATGTCAACAAAATGAATTCAGACAGAGTCCCAGATGTGGTAAGCCTTTAGATTTTTCCCTTTCTTGTGTGTTAAAGAGAATATTTGGAAAACTTATGGATAAATTGTGCAAATTCACATTTTTTGAAAATAACAAATCATTTTAAAGGTTTCTTTTGAAATCATAGTTAAAGAAAACTTTAATTTTAAATAGTTTTTCATGGTGGGGAAAATCCACCTTTATTGAGCTTTATCGAGTGTTTTGGTGGTTCTTGCAATCAAATTCTTATTGTTGCGAAAAATCTTGGCAGTCTGTTCAGCAAAATTAAATTTAAAGCTGAAATGATGGCTTTTATTTTATTCAAGTTCATTCTTTTAATCTAATGTACTTAATAAATTTAGAATTAAAATTGTTATTTAGATTTGAATATAATTGCAGTAAAATAATCTTCACTGTATTGAGTCTTAAAATTTGAATAAAGCCTGTTAAAATTCTTTAAGATTCATGAAGGTTCATGAGAACCAGTAAATGTGAAGTGTGAAAGATCTGGTCTTAGGGTTGTTTAATCTTTTAAAATAAACATAGATGTATTAATAAGCATAGATATCTTTAACTGTGGGCACAGTTAAACTACTGGTATAAAAAGTAATTCACTCCTCAAATCTTTTATTAATTAGGGAATAGACCCATAGTTTCAGGTTGAAATTTAGACATGTATTTCCAACAAGGAAGATGAGATGTGTCATAGGGGGAGATGTGACAAAATCATTCAATATATTGATGATAATAATTCATACTGAAATTATTATTATTAAATTTTCCTAGGACATTCATACAGTTGGGAAAGATATTTATAGTCCTGCAAGTGTATGAATAAAAGGGAAGAAGAACAGATTGTTTCAGAATTATTTCTAGTGCAGTAGCTAAAAACTGAACTTCGGTGTAAATACAGAACAAAACAAAACAAAACAAAGAAGCCAGAAATATGAAGTTTTGGATATTAAAAAAAAAAAAATCCTCAATCACTGGAAAATTCAGTTATGAAATCTTAACAATTATTCACGTAATTGCTGAATACATTTTCATAAAATATGAAGTCCTTGGAGAAAGTAGTGAAAAGTACTCGACACTGCTTCTCAATCCCTACTCCTTTCTCCTAAAGTGCAGCCACTTTTAACTAGCTTGGTGATTTCCTTGCATTACCATAACCTTTTGTTCTATAAACTTCATTGGATTTTTGAGCCCCACTACCCCAGTTCACATTGTTTTTGCTCTTTGTTTTTTTTTTTTTTGGACTTTGAACATATTTATATTTCTCTTACTTTCAGGTGTTAGTGAAGAAGAGCTATGACCGTACCAAACGTCAGCGTCGTAGAAATTGGAAACTGAAAGAGCTTCCAAGAGATAAAGAAAACGTGAATGAAGATGATGAAAGGTCCCAATTTTTAAAAAACCTTTTATATTGTCTCAAAAAATTTTTTTACGATTATTGACTTTATAATATAAAGAAATTCTTGTCCCATAATACTTAGAGTCTGTTGACTTTGTATTATCGATGTGTTGATTAAATCAATATAGAGGGTATAATTGTATTTAAAGCTATTTTATTTTCTTGGCTTACAACTTCACAATTGCTGTTGTGTTTTTGTAAACAGTTCATTTGAAAATTACTTTGACTATCTTAAGTAGCAAATTTGAGATAAAAAGAAAATAAGTTCATTGTTAAAAAATTGCTAGTTTTCAAAAAACCTGAGAAATGAATGTAATTGTGTTTTAGAAAATTTTGAATGATTTAGTAGTGAAGACTGATGTTTTAAAAATACAAAGAGTTTATATGAAATTGTCATGAAATGTGAGTGGTAAACAGTATTTCTAAAATATAATCAGTGTAATTTAAAATATGTGTAACTGTATCAGTCACATTAGACAAGTATATATTTGACTATTTCATCTATAATTTTAAAATACCTGTGTTTCAATTTGGCTCTCAAACTGTTTGGGGAAAGAATAAAGTAGGAAGATTCTTTCTGTTGCCTTACATTTATCATCTTATGCTCAGTTATGTATTGTGTGTGTGTGTGAGATTTTGAAAAAAAAAAAAAAAAAAAGTCTTTATAATATGTCAGTGTTTGAATTCATATTTGATCTTCAGATGTTAAAAATTTTAATATTTGGAACACATGTCTTACAATGCTAAAAAAGAAGGAAGCCTCTTCATACTTTGCCAAGAAAGCTGAGATACTTAAAATGTTTCTTTATATCTTTCTATAGGCAATACCAAGATTTTCTTGAAGATCTTGAGGAAGATGAGACAATCAGGAAAAATATCAATATTTACAGAGGTTGGTGTTTTAGGAACTTTTAAGTTATATGTTTTGTATATTAGTGTTTTTTTTTTTGTTTGTTTGAATATCAGTATTGCTCCAGTATGAGTATTGGTATCTTAAACTTTGATGCTATATGACTTATTGTATGTTTTAAAAATTATCATAGTTAGGTTTTATCCCCCCACCCCCAAATACGGAACAGTAAAATTTACTAAATATTGTTTGCTATAGCATATTTGATAAAAAAACATTTGTGTGATTCCTTAAGTTACTGAACTTTGGAAATTTATTTATACTTCCATGTAGTTTAGTCAGTTAGTAAATATTTGAATGCCCACTCTAGCTATGATATAAAAGCTACAGATGCAGTCTGGATAAATTATAGTTATATAGTTAATAGTTATAATAATAGTTAATATTTGCATATTTATCTTTATTTAAAATCCTCCTCATATATTTTTTCCCCACAGATTCAGCTGTCCCTGTGGAAAGTGACACAGATGATGAAGGAACACCTCAAATTAGTCTGGCTGAGATGCTTGAAGACCTTCACATTTCCCAGGATGCTACTGGTGAAGAAGGTGCATCAATGATGACATAGATTACATTTTAGATAGTTTTTTACTTCTTTAGGCTCAGCTGTTAAATGGAAAATAACCTTCACATTCTAGCTCATTTGTGTGCTTACACATTGAGAGAGGAGAAATATAGTTTTGACTAAGTTCGCACCCTAAAAACATTGAAATTGATGACATTGAAGTTTCAGATGGCAAAAGATTATGAAGAATGTCATTATTACTAATGGTTTAGGTTTTATGTGTAGAGTTTTGTTTTGTTTTTGCTTTTTTATCAGATGCTGGTATTTTCACACATTATAGCACTAGATTTATAAGCTTAATGTGTGATTGCTTGTAGGTTACCTAAATTTTTTAGCATAATCCAAGCTTTTATTTCTTTTTGAATTGATTTCTCAGTAAAAGTATATGAAGAATCATTTTTAATATGAACTTGCCTATATAGCTCTAATTCATTTTAGATTACTTTTTTGTCCTTGGAATAGGGTAGTTGGAATTCATACATTTTATTGCTAGACATTCTGGAGGAAAGAATGTTGAAACTCTACGTACTTATGAAGTAATAAAAAAGGTCTTCATACTTTATAAAACCCTGAAATAACGTTGAATGTGAAAGAGGATTGCATGCCTATCACATCTTTGAAAGACAAACATTGGTTACTTGGTTTTAAAGTGTTCTGAAAATGATAAAGATCCTATTTCTGGAAGAAAGATCAAATTTACTTAAATGTGCCAGGCTAAGAGTTAATTCATAAATTCTGAGTAGAGAATTCAAAAATAGAGAAATTGAGCAAGTGGTGAATGGAACATTTTCTGTTTTCAAAATTGGACTCAGGCTGGGCACGGTGGCTCGTGCCTCTAAGCTTCATCCTATGAAGTGGCGGGGATAGGGATCGCGGTTCGAGTCCCGCCTGAGGCCCGTAGCAGACCTAGTTCCAAAAAAATAGCTGAGCGTGTTGGTGTGCGCTTGTAATCCCAGCTACCTGGGAAGCTGAGGCTGGGGATTGCTTGAGTCTGTGGTACCCATGCTCAAAAACAGCGAGACTTAGTCTCAAAAACAGCAACAACAACAACAAAAAATTGGACTCACCAGTTCTCAATTTGTGAAGAAAGACCTAAACTTTCTATATTGCCTCCTTTATGTTTGCATACTTGGTTAAGGTTTTCACTCATGGTTGTGTTTAACCTCTTCTGTGTCAAGACTATAAATAGCCTGAAAATAAAAACATTTTTTCCCCTTTTTGTGTCCTTGAAGTGTTTGTATCAGTGTCATAATTGAGTAATGATTGTACATCGTGCAGTTTCCTACTGAAAAATATAGTTTCATATTAGACTTAGTTTTATTCCCCTGTGTCTTTGAGTATTGAAATCTATTGGTTGAAACAAGACCAGGTAAACAACTGTAGCTAAAAGAAAAGCTATTAGCCAGGAGTTTGCAGTTATAATATGATGATAAATCTAACAGTTTGAAGTGTAGTTTCCAGACCTGTGGGTCCCCAAGTGAATATTCTTGTTACTGTTCTAGAGGTTATTTGGTTAGGAATGTTGGCATTAATACAAATTTTAAATAGAAGTAATAGTATGATCACTCTTCTTCTGTAGCTGAATCTGAACTGGAAACTGGTGATAGCAAAAGTCACTTGACAAGAAGTTGAAGGAGAGTTGCTTATGTAATTCTTGTGATTCAGTGCCAGAGTATTCCATAGTGTTAATTGTAGCAGATGTACTCATGTCGATTCCATCCTTTAGATTGTTTTTAAGTTTTTAGATTTATTTACATTTTAAAAGGACAGGTTTAATAGGAACAGAGAGAGGCACCTGCATAGTCACAGATGGGGAGAAAAGTTGTTTAATGTTTTATTTTTAGGCCAGGGTGTACTTTTCCTAATAATATATTTTTAATTTTACAGTTTGAGATAAAAATTTTAAGAATAGTGCAGAGTCCTGAAAGTCTTTCACTCAAATTTAGCAAATGTGAGCTTTTATCTACTTTATTTTCCTAATTATTTTTTCCTCAACTATTTTATTATGCTTTCCCATACTTTAATGTTCTCCCTCCAAAAAAATCCCCAAAAATAATGTAATAGTCAAAATTAGAAAATAACACAGTACTGATACTTAATTTGTGGACCATACTGAGATTTTGTGAGCCCAATAAAGTTTTTTACAGGAAAAAAAAAATTGTATGATTGTGTGCTACATAATGTTACTGTCTCTTGATGCTAATTTTATCTTAACACTTAATTTAGCCCAGTTACTGAGTTTCTGCTTTATGTCACTGACATTTTTGAGGAGGCCAAGGTAATTATTTTGTAGAATGATTTTCATTTGGACTTGCCTCATATTTTTTCATGACTAGATTTGAGTGAGACACCTTTGTAATACTGTCCCAGGAGTAATGCCAAATTCTCAGTAAGGTATCAAGAGATGTGGTTTAGTCCAGATGTTCCCAAGTTGGCTTGAGTTATTAATTAGTTAATTATCTAATCTAAAGAGGTGCTTTCCCTTTTTCCTCATGTGTTTATGTATCCTGTTTATTTTATATGTTTGTGTGGGTTCAAAGATTTTACTTTAAGATTTAATTATAATTGTTACTGTCACTTGATTTTCCTTTCTAAATTTATTTTTACTTTTTACACACAATTTAAATTTACTCTTCATGCACAGTTCTATGAAATTGAACTGTGAATATGAAATTGAAATTGATGAATATGAAAATGAATATGAAATTGATGTATACACTCATCATTGCTGTCAAAATAGGGCACAATTTTGCTACCTCTCCTAAACCCCCCATTCCCTCATATTACCTCTCTGTTTTCAAACGTCTGCCCCCCCCCGCATCCCCTCCCCGTCCTTAACTGCTGACAATTTGATTTCTTCTCTGACCTTACATTTGCTTTTTCTATCATAAAATATGGAATCATAAATGAAATCATAAAGTTACGTAAATTTTTTATTTTTTTAACTTGAGACTCATCCTAGGTGCTATAAAAATCGGGAGTTTTTTTTTTTCATTTGGTGTAGTGTAGTGTGAAATACATGGTTGCTGAGGTGAGAATCTATGCACCTCATTATTAAAGACGGAAGTTCTTTTTTATTTCTGAGCAATATTGCATTGTATGAGTATACCACAGTTTATCCGTTGCTCTGAGACACCACTGGAATTTCTAGGAGCTGATGATTAAGCATAAACCTGCTAATACATACTTGAGTAAATAACTGGGATTGTTTGGGCTATAGTAAGTGTATATTTAATGTTATAAAAAGCTGTCAAACTGTTCCCAAAGAGTGCTGCCATTTTGCTTTTCTACCACTAGTGAGGTATGAGTATATGAGTTAATTCTGCACCCTTACCACCAGTTGGTGGTGTCAGTTTTTCCAATTTAAATTAGGATGGTTATATCTTCTGTGGTTTTTAAATTACATTTCTCTAATTGTTAATTATGTTGAACACGTTTTCATCTGCTTGTTACCCATATGTATTCATTGGTAGAACAGATGTTCAAATTTTGTCTTCTTTTTTTTTTGTATGTTTTTAGAATTAGACTATTGTTAATGTTTTATTTTGATGCTCGTTCTATATTTCTAGAGACTGGGAACAGCTCAGTGATTGCAAGTAGTTGGAGGTGTAAATGCATGGGAAGATAGCACAAGGGAGTTTTTTGGTGATGGGACATTTCTGTATCTTGATTATGCTAAAAATTACACAAAACTTCGGATGATAAAATTGTGTACGCACAGCAAATGGGTGTAAAACTGGTAAAATGTGACTTCTGGGGTTGTGTTGTTTCCTGATTTTGATTCTGTACTACAGTTAGGTAACCATGTACATTTTTTGTTTTATTCTTACTACTATAGATCTGATTATTTTAGAACTAAGAGCAGTTTTGTTTCATTTTTCATTTGAGTGTTCAGGGCTATGAATAGTAATGGTAGTGGTGATCCTTTTGCTCTCAGATATTTGGGGATAAGTTGAAACTCTGGAGGCTTACTGTTTGTCACAACAAAGGTAGTCACCCTTATCATGTATCTACCTTTTTAACATGTAGAGATTAGAATTTTTGAAGGATATATCATGCGTCTTCATGGGTGAAATTTAAATGCTGTGTTAAAAAAATTTATTTACAGTCAACATTAGGTTTTTAAATGCATGTGATATACTGTATATGTTTTTTTGGTCATTTTTTTTTTATTGCTTAATTCTACCATACATAAAGAGTACATTTTCCCAGGATGGACATCAGAATTATTTGACACAATAATGTAGTAGTTTCATCTCTGTTTTATTGTTCGTCTATTGACTTGCTTGGGTATAACCATGTCATAGTCAGTCTCTAAAATGGTTGCCAAAAGTCTTAGCTCCTGCTTAGCATTACTTTAATGAGAACCTCATAAATTCTCATCTAATTGAATGTGGCAGATATGATACCATGTCTTGAAACTAGTTTCCCAAAGATCTGTGTGCTTTCTGTCTCGCCATTTATCATTCTCTCATCTCTGGACCCTCACTGATGGAATCAAGCTGTTATGTTGTGACTTGCCCTGTAGATTTTACACTTTTGTCTGACCAGTAGTCAGTGAGGCTTTAAGATCTGCTTACATCTGTGTAAGTGAGCTTTGAAGGGGATGTTTCTCCTTTCACCCTTGAGGTAGCAGCATTTGCTGACTGAAACTAAATTATAATCTTTTGAGAGACCCTGACTCAGAGACAGCTGTAAAGCACATCTGGATCCCTGACTCTTAAGAAATTGAAATAATGTCATTGTCAGCCATGAAATCTTGGGCAATAAGTAACTAGTAATATTTAGGAGTATGGTTGATTGTAGGCTATATGTATCAGTAAATATTGCGTGTACTACCAGTTGAGTATTATGTCCATACACTGACTTGTTAGTACCAGACTTCCTCTAATTTTACCATCCTCATAGGTGAAGTGATAGTTATCTTGCTGAAATTACATTTATTTGATAATGTGCTGTGTGCTCTTTGGTCAGTACTTAATATTCTTTGCTCTTTTATTTTTCTGTCCTTTGTTGGTTTGAAGAAATTTATAAATAACACTTGTTGGGTTCGGAAAATGCAAATATAGTCATTCATATCGCAGGTTAAATTCATGAATAATATACTTGTTTAGACAAATATTAACTTTGATAAAATTAAGATCGCACTTTTTTCTTTCTCACCTTAAAGTTTGTGCTCCTGGAATTTATTTAGGCAGGAACACTAATACCAATAATCTAGATTTTTTTTAAAAGTAAAACTTTTCTCTAAAAGCTATTGAATAAATTGAAGTGGGTTTAAAAATATGGACAGTGTACTCTCTTGTAGTCTTTTTTTTAATTACATTTGCAATGCCATTGTCAAGTACTTATGTATAATGTGGTGACAAACCCATTCACAAATTTGCATAAAACTGAAATATGACCTTGTAGTGAGTGACTGGAGTTAGATTGATAGTTGAATTTAGTGTAAGTGAATTGATACATTGGTTTCAAATTACAGAAACTAACACAAAATGTTTTGCAAAATTTCCATTTTTTTTTAAACGAGGGAAGGCCCAAATTATTTTAAACAATTATTTTTGCTTTAAAGATGCCCACCAGATGGCATCAATACATAGTACTTGTCTTAAAAATCTCTTAATATATAGTAGCAATGTAATTAAAAGATATTCTGACTTCTTAATTGACTTTAAGAAAGCCTTTTTCATTTGGGTAGTTTCCATGATCTTGCAATTATAAATAGTGCTCAGTAAATATGCGAGCACAGGGGGTTACAGAGATGTGAAGTATATATATAAATATATATAAAGTATTTAAATGAAATCTTACAAAAAAACATTTTCAGACTATTGTTGGGTGAGGTCTGTAGCTAATAGCACTTACCTGATTGCTTTTGTGATATTTATCAGCCTATTTCTTTTACTTGAGAAACTTTTTTTTTAAATTCTTACTGGATGCTGCTTGCTTTTACTTATTTTTCCTTATCAAAATAGTTGGAGTTAGGTTTGGAAGAAGTAAAATCTAAAACACAGACATTTCAAGTTAAATTTATCTTAATGCCTCTGCAGATTCTGGGAAATAATGTGAATTTCATTGCTTTAATTTTATTTTTTGAATTGATAATGGAAAAAGCCAAGCATATCTATCTTCATTCACTCGCCTGATTATACAAATTCCACTTCCTTTTGGAAAACACTTAGGCATAGCACCTAAAAAGTTAGTGTATACATTATTATGTCCAAGGATCTTAAAAGTAATGTTTGAGCTGGACTCCAAATAAGAAAATTTAATCCCAGTTAGCCTGAATGATACTAATGAGACTCAGGTTCTCTATAGCCATCTGAGTACTCTGGAAAAATTTCTATGAGGGGGAGGATCATTACAATAAGTGAACTGGGCTGGGGTATTTTCTATAGTTCTACTTATATGCAGCCAACTTTGACTTTAAGTTCATTGTGCATGAACTGAACTTTCTGCTGGGTGGGGGGGGGCAGTTGGGAATGAGATGGGATGCAAAAGTTAGATAGATCACCAAGGAACAAGAGCCAGCAAGACTGAGAACCTCTAGGAAGTCTGAATACTGGTGAAAGATCCATGAGGACATAAAAACTTAAAAAACCACTATCACAGTAGACGTTGCCAGGAATTTCCTTGTTTAGAATCTGAAGAAGTGAAGGATATTAGCATAAAAGGAAATTTCATCAAGTCTTCACAGGTTCCCAACATGTGACCTACCTGTTTGTGGGTAAAGTCATGCAAAAGGAACTCTGCTTTTCTGTTACTCTGCCCGATCATAATTAAGAGTGGGGGAGCTCAATAATAAGGTAATTTAAAAGCGTGTAACCTATATTACATGGTTGGTAGTCTATCCCTACCCTCTCCTGAGCCTGGCCAACCTGTGTTGTACTGTTATTTGTTTTTGTTCTGATCTTTCACTTCGTTTTTCTTAAACAAATGTCTCTATCACTCCCTAATGGTGTGCATGCCTGTTTGTGTGTTTGGAGCAAGGTAAACCTATAAAGAGAAGTAGAACAAAGGCGAGGGGAACACATGTGACAGGGTGTTTGTAGGAAACAAGGTGGAGAGATACATAGACACTTGTGGAAGGAAAGTGGGTGAAGACCTGGCTTGACTGCTGCTGCTTGGCAGAAAAAGCGGCAGTCATTTTCTTGGTTGCGTGTTGGATTTTGTAGTGTATTTGAATTTTGAATCTTTTCTCCCAGGTCTCGGAACAGTCAGTCCTGGTTCCTTGCCAGAATGTACCTTAGAGTTCTGAAGAGCTTTTGGGCATCAGCATCTCATCTTAAGACTAAATATGTTTACATTTACTCACAAGGGATGGGTAATTTTCAAAATTTTGTTAGAAATATCCTTTCTTCCCTATGTACTTTAGTTCTGCTAAAGGTCTTTCACATTAAGAATCAGTGGAGAGGGAAGTATGCTGGAAAAGCTTCAGATTGTGTAAGCTGACTTTGAATCTGTATTTGCTGGGAAAACTGGAGATCTGCATAAACTGATTTTGAACCTGTATTTATTTACTGGAAACGTTTAAAAGGTAGGAAAAGCTGGAACTTGAAAAAAGTTTGTCTCTGACGAGACAACGTGCTGGAAAACTGGAGTTTATATTGGATACATGCTGCAGGTTTGGAGAGGTGGGCAATATTTTTGATCTTTTGTTTTGAAAATTTTGGAGACTGCAAGAAATGGGAAGTCACCATCATGCCAACACACATTTCTTGATTTTAAAATTCCCACTGCAGACTTGGAACTGAAGGGAGCTGCTATCTTTGAATATGTTGGAACCATGTGGCTTGAAACACGTGGAGCTTTGCTTAGGACTTAGAGACAGACTGGATTGTGGCAAGTCAGGGGGCATCTTGTGGCCTCAGTGACTCTTGCTGGTTTTCTTTCTCCTTTCGTGAATAAATGTTTTTTGTTTCCCCATAACATGTTTTGTCTTGCAACTGCAGGTGCTCAAGTGGGAAGGACCTGGGACTGCTGAATTTAGATTCTGGCTTCTCCCCCCTTCTCTTTTTTTTATTCTTAAATTCTTTTATATTTATATATATATATTTTAAATTAATTGATTTATTTTTATTCTTTAAATCATAACTTCGGTAAGTGGTTTTTGGGATACCTCTCTCCCTCTGATGTCCCTTCCATTTGCTCTAACCCTCTCTTTGTTGTTTGCTAGTCTGTGTCTCTTTTCCTGTGGCAGTGTCCTTTCAGTGGGTGAGGGATTGTGTTCTTGGGACCAGGTAGACTGTGCTGGTAGGTTTTCATTGTTAACCTTGTGTTGGGCATCCAATCTGTATTTATTTGTGGTCTGTCCATGTTTTCTCGTTGCTGGCTGGCATCTTTACTGCCTTCTTTGTTCTGCTGTTTTGCCTTACTGTTCAGGCATCAGGTTAAGGGGGTCTCACTCCCAGCTATTGTCGGTGAAGAAATCTCTCCATGGATTCAGGCATCTGTAATGGCCGTTGTAGGTCATCACTTCTGCCTCGGTTTTCAGCTTTGCGGTGGGACTTATGCCCCCACTCTTTGGCCTTCTTCGCCTCTCCCATGGGGTGCCTTCTCCAGAGGGCATCTCCAAAATGAGGTCTTGGCTCTTTCAGACCTGGTGAGTGCATAGGTGCACTTCATGACATCGTTTTTCTATAGTTGTTTCTCCAGTCTTGCATGTACTGGTTCTCTTGATAGTCCATCTCCTGTGTCCAACTCATGTTGTTGACTGGATTTTACCTGGTCCCTCACCTGTTCTATGATTGTATGTTCTTCCTCCTCCTGCAAATTGGCTGTGGTGAGAGTGAAGTGGAGGGGGCATCCCCTCTCCTCCCCCCCCAACCCCGCCACCCACTTTCATACCTCCCTATGTGGGGGTGGGGTGCAGATGACTGGGCTTTTGTCCCCAGCCCCCGCTTGGGCTAGGGTCTAGGGGAAATATGCCCAGATGGATCCGGCCTGTAGATGCCCCATGCAACCATTCGCTGATGGATAGGGCTATAACCCCACCCGGCCCCCCTATTGGACTTGCCAGGTGTGATGGGCTTATATAGGGGTCATTACCCCCGTTGCTTCCCACTGGCAAAGGAGCTCTGGCGTCCCAGGACCCCAGGTGGGCAGACAGCCAATGAGGCTGCCTGTTGCCAGGCAGGACTTGTGCCACACCCAGGCCCCATGCTGACTCCTCCCTGCGTGGGGGCAGTCCTGGCTTGCTGGGCATGGGTCCCCTGCCCCCCTTGGGCTAAGGGCTAGGGGAAACATGCCTTAGCCAATCTGGACTGCAGATGACTGCCCTGTGCAACCATCTGCTGTGCATGGGGTTAAAACCCAGATAGGACCCCCCCCCCCAGGCTTACCCAGGAGTCTTTGCCACCTTTGCTCCCCACTGGGAAAAGATCTCCGGCGTCCCCTGGGTGGGCAGACAGCCCTTGAGGCTGCCTGCTGGCCGGCAGGGCTTTGGGCCCTGCCCAGCCCCCCATGCAGGTTCCTCCCTGTGAGGGGACCAGCCTGGATGGCCAGGCATGCATCTCCAGGCCTCCTTGGGCTGGGGGCTGGAGGAAACATTCCTCGGCCGATCCAGGCTGCAGATGACTGCCTCATGCAACCATCAACTGGTGGGTGGGGCTAAAACCCCACCCAGAGCTCCTTCTCACTAGGTATGAGGGGCCAACCCAGGTGTCATTGCTGCCTTAGCTCCCCCGGCAAAGGAACTCTGGAAACCCGGGACCCCAGGTAGGCAGACAGCCCATGAGGCTGTCTGCTGGCATGCAGTGTTTAGGGCCCAGCCTAGCCCCCATGCTGGTTCCTCCAGTATGGGGGTGGTGCCCGGATTGCGTGGCATGCATCTCCAACCACCCCTGGGATAGGGGGTGGGGGAAACATCCTCAGCCAACCCGGGCTCCAGATGGCAAACATGGGCAGGGTCCCATTTGTTTCCGGGTCCCATTTAAGGGGTCCCCAGACCCTGGTGCCGCCAGCAGGTTGGAGATGTGGCAGGTGCCCCCCCCCCAACCCCTCAGTTGGAGGAGGGAGGTGTGGGCATCCAGGGAAATGGGTGGCCCAGCTTCCACAACAGGAGCCAGGCAAAAATGTGGGCAGAGTGCCCTTTGTTTCCGGATCCCATTTAAGGGGTCCCCAGACCCTGGTGCTGCCTGTAGGTCAGAGACACAGTGGGTGCCCCCCATAACTCACCCCTGAGTTGGAGGAGGGAGGCACGGTGGCTTCTCCCTGTTTAGTTTTTTGCTTGTTAACTGGTTTTAGTTTGGAAAATGTATTTCCATAAACTCCCGTTGCTATTTGGGAGAAAATCAAGACGTGGGCAAAGAAAAAGACCTGCTATAAAGAGCCCTGCAATTAAGCCCTGCCCTCACTGCCCATCTATCAATAAGAATCCAGGGGAGCCAACCACAGATCTCCAACTAATCCTGAATTTCCACACAATAAAATTCACTTATCTCCTAAAAAAAAAAAGTCATTTTCAGAGGCACAAAGTTTAAGGTATGCTTGGTATCCTATCTAAGAATTTATTATATGCCCTTGAAAGCAATGCCTGCAAAAATGAATTGTCTTGGCTTGTCTCAAGTAAAACTTTTTTGGTGAGAAAATCCTGCCTATCTCAATGTTTTATAAAACCAAACCCTACTTGGGGGCTGAAAATGATGTTGGCTGCGAGTTCCCTTCCCAGCAGTCTCTTTTGGGTTCAAATCTCACATTATCTAATAAATTATTTATCATTGAAACTTTTATTCCAGTTTACACTGCCCACTTGTAGTTACTCAGTGTGCTTCACTGTTGAATCTACTTGTAAGAAATGATCAATACTAATATGTTCCAAAGTGAATTAGTGAATATAGTCTCATCCCCTCCCCCCCCACCCCCAGGGAGACAGAATTTATTGTCCCAAATAGTTTGAGGAACCCCAGGCATTAGCACAGCCTTCCATTGTCCACTGTCACAAGAAAACCAGAAATTCTTCAAACTGCCCCCTTCACTGCCAGCTCCAGTGAGAAGTCAAAGACTGCAAGGGTGACTATACTTTCATTCTTGATATCAAAATCACAGATGGGTATTAAGCGACTTGAATCCTTAGGATTAAAATAAACATCCAAACAGACAGATACCAAGAGCCTTAACTAAAAATAGGAAGAAAAATCTTAATTGCCAAGATTAAATGGAATTATTTTTTTACCAGCTTCCTAAACCAGAGAAAAACTTTAACTGATGCAAAGGGGTAAAAACCTTTATTAACCCTTAAGCTTCCACACACTTTACCTTTGTCATTTAGATACCTGCTGCTTGCCCCAGGGCCCTTTCCCAAACTAAAAACAAACAAACAAAACAAAAAACCCCCCAAACTTTGTAGACTGTCTCTTGTCCACCCTCTTCAGGGTTCTTTCTCCACCCACAGCCTTGCTATGTAATCCCAAAGCCAGACCAAATGCTTAAAGTGTTCAAGCTATTTATTAGTAAGTAAGGAAGTGTTAGGGAGCTGTGGCCCCCAGTGATGGTGGTGCTGCATAGAATGGCAGTGATGTGTCCTGTTGGGTGGAGACATGGAGAAGGGAAGTGAAGCCTTCTCCCGAGAAGAAAGGATTAAAGGACTAAGGAGGGAACAGAGAAAAAGACAGGGAAAGAGAAAAGAGGAGAACAAGATAGAGGACAGAGAACAGAAGAGGGAATGGAGAAGGGCAGTTCAGAGAGGAGCAACAGGGAGGCTGGAGGGCCTCAGAGCTGCCGCTGCCATGTGGGGCAGCAGGGAGGGAAGGAAGCCAAGCTGTGGGTGAGGATCCCAGGGAAGCATGTTGAAAAAACTTGTGAGCTGTCTTGAAAGCATGATACATGAAAACTTGGTTTGATTTTGAAACCACAAAGCTTGGAAGTCTTCTGGAGAACTGAAGAGAGTTTGCTGTGTTGCTGTTTCCAACGTGAGACATCTGAAGTGCTTGTTGTATTGCTGTATCGAGTGAGTTTTGCTGATGCCGGGCCACTTTGTGGAGCTGAGAGAATGCTGGAGCTGTGCCTTTTGGAGAAGATAACGCCACCCTGGTTTTTCTCATTAGATTTTGAATCTCCTGCTTTCGGGGAAGGATCGATGATGCCATCTTGGCTTCTTCTGGCATGCAGTGAGTGGAGCTGTACCTTTGAAGAAGTGGCTGTGCCATCTTAACCCCTTCATCCAGCTTAAAGTGGGGCAGCTGCCATTTTGTGGATGCACATGGCTGCCATAGCCATGTGCGCTTGGGACTAGAGACTGAACTGTGTGGTAAGATTACCAAAGAGGTTCCCTTGTACCTCTCATTGACTCTTGTCTAATTTGTTTTTAATAAGTAAATTTGTCTTGCCCTCTTAAAGTTTATGTAGTCTTGCTACTGCATATGTGGGCTGGGAAAAATCTTGATATGTGACTGGCTTTAAAGGGCCCGCTGCTCCCCTTTGTAGGTTTGGTTAAGCACCCATTTTGCTTGTTTTCCCACCTGATTTCAGAAGTGATTACCTAAGTATGTACTTATAAAATAATCATTCAAAATCCTGGTTACCCCATTACATGTACTACAAAGTAACTATGAAAAACCCAGTTACCCCCCCACGTATCCAAAACTGTCCTTTAGTCCCTGGTCACCTCACCATATGTCTAATCAAATGAGTTCATAAGCATGTGATCCTAAAGGAGGGCATTCCTCTTTCCTCTGGCATCTGTTTTGGCTTCCTCCAGACACATGGTCCAACACAAAGTTCACATCTCCAAACTCTTTAAATCCTTGAGCACAGCACACACTATCAGCTTATGCACGCTAAGGCTCATGAGTTCAACTGCTCCATAGCATTGCCTGTTTACTATACCTCATGGCCTTTCTGCTTTCTGTCCTGCCACTGCTTTCCTCAGGCTGGCCCCATGGCCCCCTCCAGAAATCACAAGTTTCTCACTAGCCCAGGCAATGCTCATGGGTCAAAGTTCAACTCTCTCTCTGCCTAGGTTGTCACCCCACAACTGGGCCTCCATCTTTCCCAAATGGGCAAATCTTTGTTTCTCTTTCAAGTTCTTTTTAAAATCTTGCTTTTTCTTCACTTTGGTAGAGAAGCTCTGTCAATCATCTCACATCACAAAAGCTTTATTTTTCTTTTCCCTCCCCTTTTATCCTCAAAGAAAACTGAATTCTAATGAAGGACCATCAAAACCATATCCTAGCATAACCTTTGTTCACTTGGGCCCTGAAACAATCAAGAGATAAAGTCAAATCTCTATAATATTGCCAAGTCCTTTTTGCAGTTTGCAACACTAAAGCAAAAGTAGCTGCATTATTTTCTTTCCAATGTTACTATCAGTCAGTAACATCAGCTGTGTTAATGGCAGATGTCAGTCTCTATCTAATAATCATGAGTGATTTTGAGTCTAGAAGGGAGACTAATTCTGTGGGTTGGGGAAAACAGATACTGGCTGGTCACATATCTTGCTGAGATGATCCTTAAACTTAAAATCCTGCTTGTCTTCTTACAAAGGAATTTGTAGTGACTGTCCCTGTTGAAGGGTAGGGCTGGCAAGTGTTGAGAAAGCAATTCCTTACCTTGTAATTTACATTGAGTTGAGGAACAGGCAATTTCAAAGCAGTGTTAAGAAGTTGCCTCACTATTTGGAGAAGACAAACAGGTTTACTATCACATGAGATTTTAGTTTTAAAAATTGTCCTGGGCCCAGGGAGGTCTGTCCTTTGTTATTTTATCATCAAATCAAGTAGGTAGTGGCTATTTGTGCAAACATTGTGCTGTAAACTAAAACTGAAATCAGGTGAGAAAACAAACAAAATAGGGTGTTTTACCAAACTTACAAAGGGGAGCAGCTGGCCCTTAAAGCCAGCCACATACCAGGTTCTTCCCAGCCCCCACATGCAGTAGCATGACCACATAAACATTAAGAGGAAGGCAAAAACAAATTTGCTTATTGAAAGACAAATTAGACAAGAGTCATTGAGGGGTACAAGGAAACCCCTTTGATAATCTTACCACACAGTTCACTATGTGCATCCACAAAATGGCAGCTGCTCCACTTCAAGCTGGATGAAGAGGTTAAGATGACGCTGCCACTTCTTCAAAGGCACAGTTCCACTCACTGGAAGCCAGAAGAAGCCAAGATGGCATCATCAATCCTCTAAAAGTAGGAGATTCAAAATCTAACAGAAAAACCAAGGTGGCGTTGTCAATGCTTCTCCACAGCTCCAGCATTCTTTCAGCTCCAACTCCACAAAGTGGCCTGGCATCAGCAAAACTCACTCGATACAGCAACACAGCAAACTCTCATGCTGAAAACGATCTCTCACGTTGGAAACGGCAACACAGCAAGCTCTTCATGTTTTCCAGAAGACTTCCAAGTTTTGTGGTTTCAAAATTAAACCAAGTTTTCAAGAACCACGTTTTCAAGACAGCTCACGCAGGTCACAAGTTTTTTCAACATGCTTCCCTGGGCTCCTCGCCTGGGTTGGGGATGGAGGCACACAGCTTGGCTTCCTTCCATTCCTGCTGCCCCACATGGCAGCGGCAGCTCTGAGGCTTCCCAGCCTTCCTGTTGCTCCTCTCTGCACCTTCCTTCTCCATTCTGTTCTGTCCTCCATCTTTTCTTGTCTTTCCTCTGTCCCTCCTTAATCTTTTAATCCTTTCTTCTCTTGAGAAGGTTAAACTTCCCTTCTCCAAGGCTCTACCCACCAGGACACAATGGCTGCCATTCTAATGCAGCATCACCAGTACTGGGGGTCACAACCCCCTAACAAAACTGCCTATAACCCCTCATCCTAGAACCTGAGTTGCAGATTTTCATTCAAATTAACTCTGGATCAGTTGGGTCTTGGTATAATTTTCGCTTCATAGTTAAGCCCCACCTTCTAGCCACAGTCATGATGGAACTAGGAACCCAGTAGGCATATTTCCCCTTATTCAACATGGACACTTCAGGGTGAAGGGTAACCCCCAGCATCTACCTATCTAACTGTTCTACTTGCTGTACTTTGCTCAGCTTGAATGGGTTATTCTGGTTACAAGTAGCCCCAGTGTATTACCACTTGGTTTTTAGGATATACCAACTCTGCATAAAACTCTATTTATGATGAATTAATTTTAATTATTCTTGCTGTTCAAAATTTGCATCAAAGTTTATCTCTACCTAACCATTTGGGTCTGAGAAGCTGAGTGGTGGTGATGAGGTAGAGCCACATCTTTTTCTAATCACTGAGTTCATATTTAAGTGTGACTTGCAACCTAAATCCCATTCCCCTTGTTTCAATGGCTTCCAGCACTTTCTCCAGAGGAGAAATGTGTAACTAAGAGCTTAACATTCACAGTTTTAGATGCAAGCTCTAAAATCACCACTGGCCACATGCAGCAGTATGTAAACATGCCCCAATCTCAATGTGCATCAGACCTCCACAAGAACAAGTGGTCTTGGTGTCCCCTTTCCCCAGATGTCAGCTTTTAATTTTTTGTACTCTGTGGTTATTTCAGATTTGCACCCCAGCTGATCTTCCACATTACTGGTAATTTCCTGAGGGCTCCCCTTGGAGATAGGAAGTTGACAGCTCTGACATCCTTGACCAAACAGATCATCACCACCACTTGAGGTACTGATAGTGACTTGGCCACGAAGTGACCATTCTAATTGACCCAGCACCATACAAAAAGACTTTGTTGCAAGGGTGATATAATTAGCTGGAAGGCATGGATCCCCAAAGACAGTGGCTCAATCAGAGCCCTTTCCTCAAAGGTGAGGAAGTTTGTAGTAGAAATCAGCATTGTATTGATTCTACAATTCTGCAAAGAACTGGGTATATGACTAATCTTTCTGATAACATCAGTTTCTAAGGAAGCACCAGTCTCAATGGCAGATTTTCACCTGGTCTTAGCTTTTTGACCAATGACCCCACTTTTACAGTTATCTAGAATCTTTGTGCACAGCACCACTATGATTTTTTCATGACAAAATCCATGAATTCATGACCTGCTGCCAGTAATGACAGTCTGTATTTCAGCTTCCAATAGAAAGTATCTTCAACAGCATGTCTTTTGGACCTGGCTCAGGGACAGGATAGTTCTCCACGTAGAGGTTACCATATTTGTGCACCACCAAGGATAGGTTTTTGGATTTAGTCACTGACAAGAAACCAGGATATATGAGGGAGTTTGGTGACTGTGTATAATAGTAAATTACAGTTTTTCAAAAAACATCCTGGGAGAAAAATTGTTCTATGTTTAAATAATGACAAACATTTCCTCTTTACAACTCATGTATGTTATCATGTTAAAGACTCTACAGTCCTTGCTAGTTGGGTTGGAGGTGGGAGCTGAAGTCCCCCCATGGCCTCGGCCCCAAGGGAGGGTCCCTTTCTGTGGCCTAGGCTGCAGGTGAAGATGAGGGCAGGGTGAGTCCTGCACTACCAGTGTCTCAGGGTCTAGGGGGTCTCTGGGTGGGGGAGTTGGCCTTTGCCTCCTCATGGGTTGTGGATGGGGGCTGGGCAGCCTCTGCCAGGAGTCTTGGGCTGGGTGGGAGTGGTACCCTTCTGGTTTACTTCCACTTGAATCAGAACTGCACTGGGGATGAGAAAACCAGGTACTCCAGCTGTAGACAAAAATAAATATATATATATATATATATAGTTTTTTAAAGTTTCATTTTTGTTCTTCATTGTCTTGATTGTATTTCATTCTTTTCCTTCTCTGCATTTTCTGCCCTTTCTCTTAAACCTTTCAGTATTTGCATTATGTGGCTCTGAATTCTTTTTCAGTCAGGTCAAAATAGTCTTCCTTGTCTGTTGTTGGTTTCAGTGGCCTGACTTTCTTTAATATTCATTTAATTCCTTGAGTATTCATTTAATTATTCATGATTTTCTTCCATCCCATGGTTTGCTTCCAAGTTTGTTCTTCTTATGATGCCCTGTACCACTCACCAATGCTGGTGGGTATGGTTTCTTGTAGAAATAGCTGAGCTGTGGATGTATCCACCTATTGCCTTGGCTGCTTGTCATTGTGCATAGATAGTGGTGTTAGGATCCTGCCACTTCCTCCTCAGCTTCTGTCAGCTGGGCACTTGCTGATGGTAGATATCTGGTTGCTTTTGGAGTCAGACGCGCTACCGTTGCGCCACGAGGTCGGCTCTGGTTGCTTTTGGATACTGAAATTGGAGATGGAAGTTCCCACAGTTTCCATGTGGCCTTGCTATTGCCAAGTGGCTGATGGTGATGGGTGGGGTTCCCAGGTTAATTCTATGGCAGGATGGGCTTGAGTATGGAGCTTTCCCAACAGTCCTTCCTGGGCACTCTTTTTCTGTGGCAAATGTTGATAATAGCTATGATTTGTCCCAGGATCTCCTATCTTCCTGTCTCCCACTCTGTAGAGTGGCATCCCAGTCCTCAACCTGGGGTAGCCTATGGTCCTGTATGGTAGGCTGCCCTGATAAGCACAATGTGGGACTCCTGCTGTGAGGTGGTGTCTGCTGACTGTGTAGAGTGAACTTCTGTGTTCAGATGTTAGTTCCCTCTAGGTTGTGGCCCCTAGGATGGAGTCATTGAGCTTAATGGGCTTTCTCTTTCAAATTTTTGGCTTCAGGAGAGGTGAGAAAAGGGAGAAATGGGAGAGAAAAAAAGAAAAAGGGAGAAAAAATTGGAAGAAAGAAAAGGGCAGGGAAGAGAAAAGGAGAGGCATTGAAAAACGGTGATATAAGGGGAGAAAAGAAAAAAGTGAGAGAAAAAAGAAAAAAAAAAGTAACCAAGATAGGGAAGGATAAAAATTTTTTAAAAAAGGAACCTACAGGACCAAA
Organism: Uropsilus gracilis; assembly: GCA_004024945.1. NCBI lineage: Eukaryota > Metazoa > Chordata > Mammalia > Eulipotyphla > Talpidae > Uropsilus > Uropsilus gracilis. Next base: position 49,619 of record PVHY01004354.1, on the reverse strand, counting down.
AAAAAAAAAAAAAAAATCCTAAAACAAAACAACAACAAAAAAATCAAGCAAATAAACCACCACCACCACCACCAATAAAAGGCTATGGAAAAATGAGAAGGATCTTTTTTTTGTATGAGAGGAGGAGCTCTTTCTGTTGAGTGGTCTGTATTTCTCAGCTGAGCTTACCTACTTGAGCGTGTCCCTGAGGGTGAGGATCTCTCCCTCACTTGGCAGATTGTCCTTCTAAAATAAGTTTTTACTCTTTCCAGCTGAGCTTTGAGGATCCTTTAGGGAGTGGGTTTGTGAGGAGGGAATTTCCATTCCTGTGCCCCATGCAGGCACTGACAAGAACTTCTCACCTGTAAACAGTAGCAGTCATGGTATACAGTCTTGATCCTTCTGAGTCTTTCCAGCAACCAGACCCCAGTTGTAGTCAACATGGTCTCAGCCAGCTGTAGATATGTGCCTTCTGTGGTGGCATGCTGGCGGTCGATGTGGCAGCTCGTTCTGAATGAGCTACAAGCAGCTGCAGTGGTGGTATGCCATTTCTGTCTCCTGAGTCCTCTCAGCAACCAAGGTGTTCCCCGTTGGATTCAGCTGATGTTGGGTTCGGAGGGGATGATGATGAGGATGATGATGCACTTTCAACTGGTGGTAGGTGCCTCTTCTGCAGTGTGCTGTAGCTAATATGGCAACTAGTTCCAGAGGAGCTATAAGCAGTCACAGTGGTGCTGCACTTCTTCAGTCTCCTGAGTCTGTGGTTCTGACCATGTTCTTTTTTGGGTTCTGCCAGGTGTTTAATGTGCTGGGGATTTTATCTATTCTTATCTCCAGTACATCTGCAGCTGGATTGCTGTTTTCCTTCTTCCTAATTAGGACTGACTAAAGTGAGAGTGAATCAAAAGGTGACCCCACACACAACACTCCACACCCACACCCCATCAGAGGACTGCTCTCTCCCCTCCCAAACCCAAAGGAGGTGAAGGGTAGAGCACCCAGGACACAGGGTTGCCAGGTCTCCAGACCCTGGTTTTCCTCCAGAGCAAGCCTCACTTTCTCCTGCCCTGCGATGGGATCTGTTTATTCAAAGAAATTTCCATGAAAGTTGGGGAGATCCAAGAGCTGGGGTGTCCAGTGATTTGTTTTTGAATAACTCAATTTGTTAGGCTATCTGGGGACTGATGTTAACCTTATAGCAGAAGAAGATATCCCTCTTTTGTGTCTCTTCCTTTAATTATTTGGCATCCATGGACATCAATGGGCAAATTACCTTTATGGGAGCTACAGGATATAGCACCATACACTAAAAGACATGGGAGGAGTCTTATCAGCTGTGTATTGAGTGACAGACATACAGATTTTGGTTCCCTCTGTGAACTCCTCAATTAGCTATGAACCATCTACAGCTTCTTTCAGCTATAGTTCAGTAACCCCCTGAGAATCCTCTCTTAGAGAATTACCTACAGATGAGAAAGATTGTTGAAGTGTTTTTTCACCAGAGGAGTTCCAGCATACCAGTGGAGCAACAGAGAGGGTAAGACTAGCAGTTTGACTTATCCACCATTATCATTCATGTAAGATAGCATAGTGTATAGTCAAGAGAGATCGGTTTAGATCTGTGATTTCTCCTATAAAGGAAAGGAGAGTTTGAAAAAGAAAATGATGCTGTCTGCAAGCTCGGGTCCCTGGCTCTCAGGACTCTCTTGCCAGCAGGGAGCAAGGGGGTGGGGGTCAGGCTTCTCAGGTAAGCTCCCCATCTGATTAGGCCTTGGAGGGGTGATGGGAAGGGGGAGCTGCTCCCACCCGCCAGCGGATGGCTGCTTCACAGGGCAGCCATCTGCCGCTCGGTTTGGCAGAGCCAAGGTGTCCTCTGCTCCTGACCCAAGGGGAGCATGGAAGGCTGCCGGCCTGGCCATCCAGGCCTGCCCTGTGCCAGGAGTTTCCGGCACGCAGGCAAGCAGGAGTGGGGTATGGGAGGGAGCCCTTTCCATTTCTATCTTACTCCAGCTAAACTTCAGAGGACCAAGAATATGCGCAGCACCAACCCCAGCATAGAATGGGTGAGGGACCATGCAAAAACCCAGCCCACAAGCCTGAGCTGGACATAGCAGATAGACAACCAACAGAACCAGTACATAGGAGACAAGAGAAACAACTGTGGAGACACGATGTCACCATGCGCACCTGTGCGCTCGCTGGGCAAAGAACACCCAGGACTTCATTTTGGAGATGCCTTCAAGAAGAGCAACACACCCTTCCCACATTATGGGAGAGGAGAGGATGACCAAAGATGGGGTAATCGGCCCCACATCAAAACTGCAAAATGAAGCAGAGAAGGTGATCTTCAAAGGCCATTCACAGATGCCTGTATTCACAAAGAAACTTCTTGACCAACACAGACTGGGGGGGGGGCAAGACACCCTAAATCTCACAACAGAGCCATAAGGAAAAGCAGCAAAGCAATGGAGATGGGATTGGAGAAGACGGCCTGTACAAGAAAACATGGACAGATCACAAATGAATACAGCCTGGCTGTCCAACGCAAACTGAAAACCTACCAGCAAAGCTTGCCTGGTTCCAACAACACAGTCCCTCACCCAGTGAAAGGACACTGCCATAGGAAAGAGACTAATGGACTTAGCACAACTAGTAAGCAACAAAGAGTGGGGTTTAAGAGAATGGAAGGGACAATGCGGGGGAGGTGTACCCCCCCCAAAAAAAAACCTCACAGAGGTTGTAATCTAAAGAACAAAATAAATAAAAGAAAAAGAAAATGAAGGAGTGTGTATAACTGGCTCCCCAAGTTGTACAATACAGTGCCAAGCCACCTGCAACAATTTAGACTACTGAATTGTAAACAGCATGACTGGGAAGTAAAAAGAGGATGTAAAAGCAGCTTTAAAAGAAGGCAGACCCTACTAAAGGAGTTGGAGACACAATCAAAAACATGTTCACAATTGCTTAGCATATACTCAACTGGTCCATGGATATCCTCAGCACTTTGCAAGCCTCACCGAACACACCCAGAATGTGGTGCCTACTGTGACTTCTACAGTGACAGTAGAGCAAGTTTTGGCAAATGAGCACACACAGAAAAATAGCCTGACATTATTGGCTAGGGAGAAACCATAAACTTGAGCTAGTGTCACCTTTGGAAAATTAAAAGGGATAGTGTAGCTGATGCCTTATTGATATGAGAGAGGCTTAATTTTTCCACAAGAGGGAGCAAGGGAGCAAGAAACAGCAGTTGTATCCATCAATGATCTGAGAAAGTCTCAAAATCTCTAGCAGAATTAATGACAGGTAGTTTTCTCCTGATGAAAATTTGTTAAGATTGTAAGAGATAACTACTACTTCAAATGCAAAGACAGAAACACAGGACTTCAAAGAATATGAAAAGTCAAGGAAACATGCATCACCTAGGGGTCACAATCATTCTTAAGTAGCTAATTCTTAAAATTTGGAGAATTTTAAAAACAGCTCTTTAAGAAAACTCAGCGAGATACAAGAAAACACAATGTACTTAAACAACCAAGTATAAGTTTTGGAACTGAAGAAAACACGTAAAACATCAACAGCAGGAAACATCAACAGTAGAATAAAACAGGTGGAAAAGAAATATTTGAGTCTGAAGACAGGAAATTTAGAAATACACACAAAGGAGTAAATGATTTTTGAATTTTTGAACTTCAGAAGTATTAAAAAGGTTTACAATCAGCAGGAGAAAAGAAGTTACAGGGTCACTCCATAGAACTATTAGTTTCTCCACAGAAACCATCTAGGTCAGAAAAAAGCAATACTGTGCTCAAAGTACCGAAAGAAAAAAAAAAAAACAACAAACTGCCTAAAAAGAGTTTAATCAAAGTTTTCCTAAGGAGAAAGCTAAAGATTTTTCCAGACAAAAAAGAGCTGGGGTATTAATGTCAAGATTCACTAAACCTCCAACATAAGAAGAAACTTGTAGCTATGTGAGGTGGTTGATATCAACCAAATTTCTTAATTGTAGTTATTTTGCAAGGTAACATCTCATTATGAGCACCTTGGATGAATGCAGTGCTATTTGTCAATTATGTAAATGATAAAATACTGAGAGGAATTCAAATTGAAATGAAAGTGCTATCAGGGGAGGAGAGCATCCCCTTTAATTTTAGTCAAAGAGGGTTCTTCTGCCTGTGTGCAAGCAGCTTCCCAGAGATCAAACTCATAATAAGGGTAAGCATAGAGGTTTATTTACAGATTGAAAAAGACAAACTAAAAGAGTCTAATAGTTCACACCTGCACAAGTGTCCCAAATAGAATAGAACCCCACTTCTGCTTCTCCAGGAGTTGATGGGGTTTAACTCAGTCTTGGTGTGCTTCAGTCTGAAACCGCCAGGTTACTTAATCCTTGTATTTTGATCCTTTATCACTCCAGTCAGGTTTGGGTGAATTCCACCAACAGGAAGTTCAGCTTGGGCCTATCAGGGTTGCACAACAGCTCCGTACTTCATCAGATTTGCCTCTCCTCCACCTTCACAAAGCTCTCAGCCCTCTGCTAGGGGAGCCCAAAAAAACTCAACCCATGGGTCCTTTTTCTTCTGAAGCCAAAACTTCCACACCTGATGCTTATCTCTTGGATCTCCAATCTCTGCTCAGCTCTCCTTCCCAAAAGTCTTATTCCCAGTCCCTGCTCCTTTCTTTTTTTATCCCTTTTCTTGCTCTCCCCCCCCCCCCCTTTATGAAACCAGAGGCTCCAATTCACAACCACACTCTATTGGTCTATCACCCCTTCCCCACCAGAGCCTTGGAACAGTAGCTGCAGGGTGCTAGATTAGCATTTTCACCAAGTCTGCCCAAGATATCCAACATCAAGGTAAAGGAATCCTTATCTGGTTTTAGATCATTCTTAACCTCTGTGCTTTTCAGACAAAGGTAATGGCAATGCATAAGTTTTAACAACTAATAACACTGGAAATACTGTGGTCAAGGCTTCAAAAGAATGTTAATTAGCAAGAAAATGTATGTTGATAAAGGTAAATATAAAGTCAAATTCAGAATATTCTGATAGTGTAACATCATGATGCATTAACCATTTAATGCAGTATAAAGGAAAAGAAATAAAAATAATTTGACTAAATTTGTTAATGAATATGCAGTACAAAAAATGAATAAATTATGACATTAAAAATAAAGGTTTCATATGAAATCAAAGTTGTTAAGTATAAAATAGTATATACACACATTTTTGTAAATGTGCTTGTATTTGATGTTTAATGTTAGCTTCATGATAACTACAAAGTAAAGGCCAAAGTAAATTTGAACTTAACACTATGAAAAGAAATTTGAGCATATCACTATGAAAAATAACCTATTTACAATGGAAGGCAGAAAGAAAAGAAATGAAAAAAAGCTGCAAAATAGAAAACAATAAAATGATATTATTTACCTTTCAATATCACTGTATGCTTTAGTCAAAATGTACAGAGTGTATTGCTGGATTAAAACACACACACACACACGCGCAAATTGACTATAGGCTGCCTATATATAAACAGCACTCCTGAACAACCAATTGCTCAAAGAAAAGGTTGAAAGAAGAAAAATAAAAACATTTTGCAATAAATGACAATGGTAATACAACATTAAAACCTAAAAAATACAGCAAAAACTTCTAAATGGGACATTCTAAAAGTTCTAAATGGGTTGTATTGACTAATGCCTATATTAAGAAAAAGATCTAAACAACTTATATCATCTGAGGTTCCCAAGATCCCTCAAGTTCATTTGACTTGCTAGAATGTCTCAAAGAACTCCAGAAACTTATTTATATACACAATCATTCATAGCATTCCATGCTGGGAAACTCCATAAAGCCACTATTTACGTGAAAGCAGGTAAGGACAGTAAAAGAATGCAGCCTTAATAAATTCACCTTACTTCTTTTGAATATCTTATAAAGAAATTTCACTTATCATAGAAATATTCCTGTGTCTCATACTTTAGCTATGGAGAAGCCAAGTAATATCTAAAACCTTTAGTATTTGTGAGGAAGGTTTTTTTAAAAATAAAATTTATTGAGCTAACATTGACTAATACAAGTTTCAGATATACTTTGACATATGTATTTATACATCTTCATCACCATGAAAGGTCTAATCACCCCTTTTCCACCCCTCCACCTTTTCTGGTAACCACAATCTGGTATCTATGTGAGAGTTTGTTTTTGTTCTCAAGCACTTTTGGATTACAAAAGAGGCTTGTACAGACTTGGATCAATTTGTTTTGGGACTGGCAGAAATTCTCAGCTCCACCTGGAATCTGACTCACCTTGTTGGCTTCTCTTGCTTTTTTTGTGTTATGTTTCCTGTTCTTCTAGTTTGCTTTTACTGGTTGAAAGGACAACTGCCATTCACCACTTTGGCCTGCACAATCATGTAAATTTTATACAAATTGGGAACCCCTGAGCTACACACTTAGCACTTAATTTTGTGTTGGGAAACATGGAGTCTTGAGTTTCTACCACGCATGAAATAAAATCTTTTCAACAATTGGCTTTCCTGTGTTTGCTGTCATGAGAAAACTGGGTAATAAAACCTATGGTTTATTTGGACTGGCGGATGGGTGGTTGATTCCTGTAATGATTTATTCTTGTTGTGAATTTTGACTATCCTTCCACTGGCCCTACTGAAAGTGACCCCTAGTCACTAATTCTAAACTCACTTCAATAACAAAATAATACACAGCATTTAAATTTCAATGTTAGTTCCTTGTCACTACAAAATTTTATAAAACTTTCAAAGTTTTTCTGAATTATTACTAGAATATTAAAAATTCCAGCTAACCTAGAGGTTCACTTTTTGACTGACACAGCATTGTATTTCCAAGGGACCCTGCTATTGGATGTAAAATGATGTGTTTGTTGATTACTTTATTCAACACATATTTATTGCATTTCTATGTTGTAATCTGTGGAGGTAGCCAAAAACAAAGAAAGCAAAAGAAGTAATTTCTACTTGAGCATGAGAAGTATACAGCAAGGAAGAGAAAATAAGTTGAGTTGGAAGATAAAGGGTGGCAAATATAAAAATCATTTCAGTTTTAAATATTGTTATCTGGAAAAACCTCACATAGAAGGTGATATAAAACAAAGATTTGAGTGAGGAGAATGAGTGAACCATGTGAATAATGAGGAAAAGAGTGACAAAGGGAAGGAGCTGTGAGTATGTGGACCCATAAATGAGAAATGTCTGGTATGTTCCAAACCACAACAAGTATTTCTTGCATGCCAGGCACTGTTGTAAGACGTAATGTATTGTTTGTTTAATCCATTTTTCTCTACCAATATATTAAGGAACTAAGGTACCTTCTCCATGTTACTGTTGGAAAATGCTGGAACCCAAACAGTTTTCAGAATCCATATGCTCAGCTGCCTGATACCTAATCTAATGGATGCATTGTTTATCAAATCATGATATAATACTTTTTCCGTTTAAAACACCTCTATGATTTAAATATTTGTATTAGTTTTGCTTGTCTTAAGCTTCTGGTTTATTTCAGTCTAAATACCATGATATGTGACAAGAATTGCTGATCATGATTTTATGTTGGCCCCTGGATATTTAAAAATCAACCCATTTCTTTGTTTTTGTATTTTGTCTATCATTATGTCCAAGAATTGCTGATCTTGATTTTATGTTGGCCCCTGGATATTTAAAAATCAACCCATTTCTTTGTTTTTGTATTTTGTCTATCACTATGTCCTTTTAGATTTAGGGAATGATGAATGAGTAGAAATGCATTTTTTAAAGAAAACTCAAGGTAGTTACTAGTTTGGATCTGAGAAGTAAACGGGCCCTACTTGGAAGAAACCACACTCCAAACTGGCCTTGAAGTACTGCCATCCATGTGCCAAATAGGAGTTTGGACTGAGTTTAGACAAATTACTATACCCAGACCATCAACAATCTGGGTTCCATGTCTTTAGTCTCTTCATCCGTAAAATGAAGGTCAAAAGTAGTGCCAATCTCTTATAATTGTGAAGGTTAAATAATTTCAACAGTAAATTGCATAGCACAGAGTTGTATATATAAATGCTATCACTGTTATTTACCCTTTTAAATTAAAGAAAAACAATGACTTTGTTGAGATTTGGATCTCCCTTTATTTTCCCATCAAATTATCAGAGGGTCTTGTATGTGATACTAAAACTTCATATTTTACTTCACAAAATATTGGGATCAGTCTCAGACATCTATTTCTATGTGACGTATTTGTAGGATATTATTAAAAGAAGAGCAATCAGTCATTTGTTCACACGTTTGCAATTTGAGGAAAACTTGTTTCTGTCTCGTGCTGTTGCTGGTTGCTGTTCTTGAATGGGTTCAGAGGATTCACTTTACAGGTGATCTTCTTAGGCAACTGACAAGCTGGTTTTGGTTGTAAACTAGGACACTCATTTTTTATAGGTGTGTTTCTCCACTGATTGCCAAGGAGAAGGAAATGAAAGTTGCCAGTCTTCTTAAAGACATAGTCTCTCCCATCACATCCTAGTGGTCAAAGAATGTATAGGCCAAACTCCAGATAATAATAAGTTGCATAACTTACTGGAGGAAGAGACAGAACTTGTAGAAATATTAAAGCTATCACAGTAAGAGGATATTGTTGAAGTTTACATACCACCAAAAATAATAAAACAACTATTTAAAATATCTAAAAATAGACATCAACTGAAAAATAGTAGTAAGAAACTTCAACACTATATTTATATGTGAACAGACCAACCAAACAATCCATAAGGAAACAGTAGTTTTCAATGAGGAATTAGACCAGATGACCTTACTAAAATTTATAAGGCATGATATTCCCAAAACACTGAGTATATATATATATATATATATGTCTTCTCAATTGTACATGAATTTGTTGGCACTTTTTGTGTCATGTATTTTATCCTGAAGAGTCTTTCATGGCAAGTTTAAAAAAAATTGAGACAATGAATATGATCAGAACTTATTGGACACAGCAAAATCAACACTAAGAAGGAAGTATACAGCAATATACATAAAGTTCACATAAGAAATATTGCAAAAAATAGTTTAGCTTTATGCCTTGAGGAACAAGAAAAAATGAAAGTAGATGTCCCATATCAACATATATGTAAAAATGCTCAACAAAATCTTCGCAAACTGAACTCAACAAAAAGTAAAAAGGATCATGTAAACTAAACAAAAGGGATTTTCCCCAGGGACACAGGGTGGTTTAGTATATACATATTAATAGAGGCAGCTGGCCCTTGGAGGTGGGGAGGCCACCACAGGAGGAGTCACCAACACCGGCTTCACTCCTCACCACCTAGATGCCTGGGAGCTTCTTCCATCCCCTAAGATGAAGCTTTCCACCCACCCAGCAGCTGCCATAGGTAAAGGAAATTCTCCCAAAGAGCAGGAGAAAAACAATATAACCAGAAAAGCTATATTGCCAGGAAGCAGAAAACTCCAGAGCACTGGTGCCGTATTTGTGGCACCAATGGGAAAGAAATAATAAAAAATATATTAATAAAGGAAACTAAGGGCTGCCTCACCAGAAGAGTAAATACTAGTCTCTTCTGCAACAATTACACATAAAGAGGGAAGATTGATAACTTCAGTAATACCACAACCCAAAAACACTCCCAGGTAAACAATCCAAGAAACAAGGAACAAATCAGACAAGAACAGCTTACAGGAGATAAATACCTTGACAGAAGAAAGCAGATTCTAAAACAGCCACATCTGCCTACCATACTGTCTGATAGCAAAGGAATTGGGCCCTTCAAAGCAGCCAACAGAAGTAAAGTTAACCACTATAAAGGATAGACACAACGGTGGACTCAATTGAAACCTATTAAAGGATTCTCAGAATCATGCTGATGAACACAAGATCCATCGTTTCCCAATTTGTAGAACAAGCCCAAAAACAAAACATAGGAAGGAGAAAAAAATGCAAACACTCTAGCATGCCCTACAGGAAACAATACACCACCAAAGGAAAGAGAGCCTCCAGAAACCAACAAGAATGAGATAGAAGAATTGTCATATCTTTCAGAAAAAGAAAACCATAATTAAAGCATTTTAGGAGTTAAAGGAAGAAGTACAAAAATGCAAAAATGAAAACATCAGTAAGGATAACATAATTGATGAACTGAAGAATGAGGTTGAATCGCTGAAAAAACTGAAAGAGACCCAGAAAGGATATAAAAGGAACAACAGAGGAGCTCAAAAATGCAGGGAAAGCTATGAAAACAGACTAGATGAAATAGAAGAATCAGTATCCTTGAAGACACTGAAATAGGATGAAGAAAGAAAAAAAATCAAAGCAAGAAGACAAGAAAAAAAATCAGAGATCTGTCAGATACCTTAAAAGAAAGGAAATATAAGAGTAATTAAAATCCCAGAAGGAGAATAGAGAGACATGGAAACTGAAAGGCTCTTTAATGCAATAATGGAGGAGAACTTCCCAAATCTGAAGAAATGAAAATAGACATACAGGAAACAAAAAGGACATCAAACTACATAAATGAAAGAAAAACTGTAGCAAGACACATCTCGTAAAACTTCCAAGAGCCCAAGACAAAAAAAAATTATGAGAATGACTAGAGAGAGGAAACAGATAACCTACACTGGAAAATCCACAAGGCTGATCTTGGATTTCTTTGAAGAGACACTCCAAGCAAGGAGAGAATGGAGCCACATCTTCAAAAAACTCCAAGGCAAAAAATGCCAAGCAAGAATACCCTGCAAAACATCCTTTATGAAGGAAAAATTAGAACCTTCTCAGGCAAAATTTCCAGAAAATTGCTACCACTAAACCCCCAGTCCAAGAAATCTTGCAAGAAGCCTTAAGACCAAAGCCCTCAGAAGAATAAATAGAACAACAACAACAAAAAAAAAAAAATCAAGAAACCAAATCAGAACCTCAAAATGACCACCAGAAAACCAACATTAGAATCTCAAACATCAATAATCACTCAATGTCAATGATCTAAACTCATCAATCAATAGAAACAGAGTTGCTAACTGGGTCAAAAAACAGAACCCACCATTCTGCTACCTTCAGGAAACACATCTGATCTCTAAAAATAAGCATAGATTGAAGGTAAAGGAATGGAAAATAATTCTACAAGCAAATGCCCCCCTTCCCCAGCCGAGGTAGTAATTCTTCTAGCAGACAAAGCAGATTTCAAATTTAAAAAGTGACAAAGGATAAAGAAGGTCACTACCTAATGGTTCAGGGGTCAACCCACCAAAAGACATTTGTTCTCAAATGCATACGGACCTTTCTCTAAAATTGACCACATACTAGACCACAAGGCAAACTTGAATAAATACACAATAATTAAAATAATACCAACTTTTTTCTCAGATCATAAAGGAGACCAACAATGAAAAGAAAAAAGGAGACTATATACTACATGGAACCTGAACAGTAGGCTTTTGGAAGACCACTGGGTAAAAGAGGAAATTAAAGATGAGATTAAAACATACATGGAGACAAATGACTATGATGACATGACATTCCAAAATGTGGAACTCAGCAAAAGCAGATTTAAGAGGAAAGTTCATAGCAATACAGGCCCAAATAAAAAGGATTGAAACAACCCAAAGAAATAATCTAATCTCCCAAATCGAGAAAAAGCAACAACAAAAAAAATCCAAAACCTAGTAGAAGACAGGAAATGATAAAAATAAAAGCAGAGATAAATGAAATTGAAAGCAAAAAGACCATCAAGAAGATTAACAAAACCAAAAGCTGGTTCTTCAAATAAATAAATTGATAAACCCTAGCAAGGCTCACAAAGAAAAGAAGGGAGAAAGCTCAAATAAATACGATCATAAACGAAAAGGGAGATATTACAACAGAAAGAGCAGAAATCCAAAAGATAATTAGAGATACCATGAACATCCATATGCAAACAAATACAACAACCTGGAAGAAATGGGCAAATTTCTCAAATGATACAGCCATCCAAAATTGAACAAAGAAGAAACAGAGAACTTAAACAGTCAATCACAAGCAGTGAAATTGAGGCTGTCATCAGAACTCTCCATAAAAAACAAGAGCCTAGGTCCAGATGGTTTCACAAAAGAATTCTACCAAACATTCAAAGAAGAAATAACATCCATACTATTAAAACTCTTCCCAAAAACTGAAAAAGAAGGAAAACTATCAGATACATTCTATGAAGCAAACTTTCCACTAATTGCAAAACCAAACAAAGTCATCACAAAGAAAGAAAACTATATACCAATCTCCCTAATGAACACAGATGCAAAAAATTCTAAACAAAATCCTGGCAAACCAAATTCAACAGTCCATAAAAAGGATTATCTACCATGACCAAGTAAGATTCATCCCAGGGACACAAGGATGTTTCAACATCTGAAAATCAATCAACATAATCCACATCAACAAAGAGAAAAAACAAAAACCATATGATCACGTCAATAGATGCCAAAAAAATATTCGATAAAACTCAACACCCATTCATGATGAAAGCTCTTGAAAAAATAGGAACATATCTCAACATAATAAAAGCCATATATGATAAACCCACAGCAAGCATCATCCTTAATGTGGAAAAACTGAAACCATTTCAATTAAGGTCTGGAATCAGACAAGGATGTCCACTCTCACCACTGCTTTTAGACATAGTACTCAAAGTGCTAGCCAGGATGAAAAGGCAAGAGAAAGATAAGGGCAAGAAGAAATGAGGCTATCAGTATAAACAGATAACATGATACGCTATGTAGAAAACCCCCCAAAACCCACAGAGAAACTAATTGAAATAATGACCAGTTCAGTAAAGTAGCTGACTACAAAATCAAGATGCAGAAATCAGTGGCCTTATGCAAAAATCCAGTCAGAAGAAGAAGAAATTAAAAAAAAAATACTCCACTTACCATTATATCACTGAAAATTAAATACCTGGGACTAAAACTACCAAAAAGATGTGAAGAATCTATACAAAGAAAACTACAAAACATTCTTAAAAAATGGAAATATAGTCCATGCTCAAGGATTGGAAAAATCAACATCATCAAAATGGTTATTCTACCAAAAGCAATCTACAGATTCAATGCAATCCCAATAGAAATCCCAAAGACATTTTTTAAAGAGATAGAACAAAAATTACTAAAATTCATATGGAATAATAAACGACCTTGAATATCAAAAATGCTGACCAAAAAAAGAGAGAATGGAAGTATTACAATCCTAAACTTCAAATTATACTACAAAGCCATAATAATGAAAACACCATGGTACTGGTATAGAAACAGTCAGACCAATGGATCAGAATCGAGTGTCCAAAAATAAAGCCACATATATATGGGCAACTAATCTTTGACAAAGGGGCAAAAAACATTCATTGAGATAATGACAGCCTCTTCAATAAATGGTGCTGGGAAAACTGGACCATGACATGCAAAACAATGGACCAGGACAACTCCCTCACACCTTGTTCACAACCAACTCAAAATGGATAAAAAACTTGGCTGCAAGACCAGAAACAATAAAATACAGAAAAATAGGGGAAAACCTGGGCAAAACCCTCCTTGAATTACACATCAGAAATCCATTTCTGGATACATCTATAGCTGGCAAAACAATGAAGGCAAGCATAAACAACCGGAACTACATATAACTAAAAAAACTTCTGTGCAACAAAAGAGACAATAAACAAAACCAAAAGAAAACCAACTGGGAGAAAATTTTTGCCCTCTGTACAAGTGATAAGGGTCTGATAACAAAGATCCACAAAGAACTCACACAATTTAACAAAAACATAGCAAAATCCCAGTTAAAAAATGGGAGAACTAAAAAAGACACTTTTTCAGAGAGGAAATATAGATGGCCAATAGGCATATGAAAAAATGCTCCACATCACTAGCAATCAGGGAAATGCAAATCAAAATCACACTGAGATACTGTAAGAATAGCCCATATAAGAAAAAATGTGCAACAACAAGTGTTGGCATGAATGAGGAGAAAAAGGAACACTCAGACTGCTGGTGGGAGTGCAAACTGATCCAGCAACTATGAAAGGCTGTTTGGAGGACCCTCAAGCTACTGAAAATGGAACTACCATTTGACCCAGCAATCCTACTACTGGTAATCTACCCAATGAATACAAAAACACAAGGACACCTGTACCTGCATATTTATTGCAGCACTGTTTACAATTGCCAAGATATGGAAACAACCTAAATGCCCCAAAACTGATGAATGGCTGAAAAAGATGTGGTCTACTTACACAATGGAATATTATGCATCAATCAAAGTAGACAACCTTTTGTCATTTGCAGCAACATGGATGGAGCTAAAAGGGATCATGTTAGTGGAAATAAGCCAGAAAGAAAAAGATATATGGGATGATCTCACTTATATGAATGATATAGGAAAAATCAAACAAACAAATGGACAAGAAAAACATAAAACTACCAAAAATATAGAACTGAAACATAAAACAAGAGAGGGGGAGGAGAAAGAAAATGGGGGAGTGGGAGGGCACAAAAGACTGAGATGATACATGGGTGATAAGATGATGGGAGAACCTCAGGGTAGACAATGATGTAATACACACACACACACACACACACACACATATATACAGTCACTAAAAAAAAGGCTAAAAGTAATATATACAGATCAATCTAATTTACTGCATCAAAGATAGAAAAGGAAAGATAGAAATCATATAACATTCAACTGTATGAATGGATGTAGAGAAGGCATTTGAAAAGAATAAACATCTATTTGTGATAAATAAACTCAATAAAATGAGGATATAAGAAAATTAAAATTTGTGTTTTCCTGATGTTGAACACATTCTATTTTCTTATCTACCACTTGTTTCTCCTTTGTGGTGAAATATCACTTCTGAAACTTTTGTCTTTTCTAATTGGATTTTTAATGTTTTTACTGTTGAATTTGATATATACAATGTTTTGTCAAATATGTGGTTTGTAAATATTTTCTCTCAGCTTGTAGCTTGTCTTTTCTTACATGGGTCTTTTGCAGCACAAAATTTTTAAATTTTGATGTGGTACAATTTATCAAGTTTTCCTTTTGTGGGTGGCATTATTGGCATTAAATCTAATAGTCTAATAGTCTAGATCTAATAGACTTCTCTGATTTTTTTCAGTTTTTATAATTATATATGTTTAAATTCATGTTTCATTTTGGATTAATTTTTAGATAAGGCTTAAATTTTAAAAATCTATCTATCTATCTATCTATCTATCTATCTATCTATCTATCTATCTATCTATCTATCTATCTAAGGCTTAAATTTTAAAAATCTATCTATCTATCTATCTATCTATCTATCTATCTATCTATCTATCTATCTATCTATCTATCTATCTATCTATCTATCTATCTATCTATCTATCTATCTATCTATCTATCTATCTATCTATCTATCTATCTATCTATCTATCTAACATCATAATCTTTTGAACCCACCACCTCCCCCATTTTCTTCCTTCTACCCCTCTCTCACTCTATAATTCGGTTCTGTTGGTTGTTTCAATTTTTTCTTATTCATTTGCTTGTTTTTTCCTATATCCTTCATATAAGTGAGACCATCCCATATTTTTCTTTTTCTTTCTGGCTTATTTCCACTAACATGATTCCTTCTAGCTCCATCCACATTGCTGCAAATGACATAAGGTTGTCTTCTTTGATATTTGACATTCATCATTGTATAAATATAGCACATCTTTTAAAAAATTTTTTCTAAAAGTTTTTTGTGGGAAGAAAGCAAATTACATAGATAGGTATACATATTACAATACCATAATTACAAAATTATAACCTTGCAAAATAAAATATTATTTACTGATGTGTGGTTTAAATGTTTCAAATACCACTGGAATGGTAGACATCAAATCCAGTGTACTGATTATTATTTCTGAGAATGTAGAATGGGGAATAGGATAGAAGAGATATCCACAGAGAATGTCAACTATCGCTATGATGTTGCTTTTTTAAAATTTAATTAAAATTTTTTATTTGCATATATATGTGTATTTATACTTATGTTACATTTTTGTGTACCCCAGGGCTTTCCCAATTCCCTAACCCCTGCTAACCGTCCTACTCTTTTGTGCTTTTTGCCTCCCCCAGGCTTCCCTCTCCTCCTCTCTCGCTCCATTTTTCAGTCTCATTGGTTGTTTTTATTTTTTCTTATTCGTTTGTTTGTTTTTCCCTATATCCATCATAGAGTGAGATCATCCTGTATTTCTCTTTTTCTTTTTTGGCTTATTTCTGCTAATATGAGTCCTTCTAGTTCCATCCATGTTGCTGTCATGACATATGTTTGTCCTCCTTGATTGATGCATAGTATTCCATCGTGTACATATACCACTTTTTTTTTTTCAGCCAATCATCAGTTTTGGGGCATTTGGTTTGTTTCCAAATCTTGGCAACTGTAACAGATCTGCAATAAACATGCATGTACAGGTGTCCTTTTGAATTAGTGTTTTCATGTCCTCTGGGTAGATTCCCAGTAGTGGGATTGCTGGATTGAATGGTAATTCCACTTTCAATTATTTGCGGGTCCTCCACACAGTGTTCCATAGTGGCTGGGCCAGTTTACACTGCCACCAGCAGTGTAGGAGAGTTTATTTTTCTCCACATCCACGCCAACACTTGTTGTCCATTTTATTTATATGGGCCATTCTTACTGGTGTAAGATGGTATTTCAGTGTGGTTTTAATCTGCATTTCCCTGATTATTAGTGATGTGGAGCATTCTTTCATATGCCTATTAACCATTTCTATCTCCTCTTTGGTGAGGTGTCATTTTAGTTCTCCCCATTTTTTAACTGGGTTTTTCACTTTGTTTTTGTTGAACTGTAGGAGCTCTTTGTGACTCTTTGTTATCAGACCCTTGTCACTTGTCTGGAGGGCAAAATTTTTCTCCTAGTCAGTTGGGTTTCTTTTGTTTTGTTTATTGTCTCTTTTGCTCATCAGAAACTTTTTAGTTTGATATAGTCCCAGGTGTTTATGTTTTCCTTTATATTTTTGCCAGCCATAGTTGTTTCCCAAAATGGATTTCTAAGGTGAAATTCATGAAGGGTTTTGCCCAGGTTTTCTTCTATGTATTTTATGATTGCAGGTCTCATTTCCAGGTCCTTTATCCATTTTGAGTTGATTTTTGTACAGGGTGTGAGGGTGTTGTCCTGGTCCATTTTTTTACATGTCTTGATCCAGTTTTCCCAGCACCATTCACTGAAGAGGCTATCCTTGTTCCAGAGTATGTTTTTTGCCCCTTTGTCAAAGATTAGTTGACCATATATGTGTGGTTTTATTTCTGGGTGTTCGATTCTGATCCATTGGTCTGTTGGTCTGTTTTTGTACTGGTACCAAGTTGTTTTAAGTATTACTGCTTTGTAGTATACAAATAATACACTATTTGTAGTATACTATTTGTAGTATAGTATTTGTACTATACTATTTATAGTATAGTATTTGTGCTATACTATTTGTAGTATAGTATTTAAGTATTACTGCTTTGTAGTATGCAAATAATACACTATTTGTAGTATACTGTAATACAAATATTATATTGTACTACCTCCATTCTCTCTTCTGTTAGTCAAAAGGGTTTTGGCTATTCGGGGTCTTTTGTTGTTCCATATGAATTTCAATAATTTTTGTTCTACCTCTTAAAATATGTCATTGGGATCTTTATTGGAATTGCATTGAATCTGTAGATTGCCTTTGGTAGTATGGCCATTTGATAATGTTGATTCTTCCAATCCATGAACAGGGAATGTGTTTCCATTTTTTAACATCATCTATTTCTTTTAAGATTGTTTTATTTTTTTTTATAGGTCTTTTACTTCTTTTGCTAGGTTTATTCCCAAGTATTTAATTTTCTTTGGTGCAAGGGTAAATGGGGTATTTTTAAAAAATTCTTCTTCTGATTGATTCTTTGCATATATGAATGCTGTTGATTTTTGTGTGTGGTATTTGTATCCAGCTACCTTACTGCTTTGGTTTATTATTTCAATTAGATTTTCTGTCGATTTTACTGGGTTCTCTACATAAAGTATCATATCATCTATGTATAATGAAATCCATGTATTTCTTCTTCTTTCCCTATTTGGATTCCTTTTATGTCTTTCTCTTGTCTTATTGCACTAGCTTGAACATCCAGAACTATGTTGAAAAAGAGTGGAGAGAGTGAACATCCTTGCCTGGTTCCAGACCTTAATTGAAATGGTTTCAGTGTTTCCCCATTGAAGATGATATTTGCTGTGGGTTTGCTTTTATTATGTTGAGGTATGTACATTTTATACCAATTTTTCCAGGGCTTTCATCATGAAAGATGCTCAACTTTATTGATTGCTTTTTCTGCATTTATTGATATGATCCTATGTTTTCTGTTTTTCTCTTTGTTGATGTGATGGATTATGTTGATTGATTTTCAGATGTTGAACCATCCCTGTGCCCCTGGGAGGAATCCCACTTGGTCATGATGGATAATCCTTTTCTGCAATGTTGGATTCTGTTTGCCAGAATTTTGTTTAGAATTTTTGCATCTGTGTTCATTAGGGAGATCGGTCTGTAGTTCACTTTCTTTGTACTGTATTTATTTGGTTTTGGAATTAGTATAATGTTTGCTTCATAGAAAATATTTGGTAGCTTTCCTTCTTTCTCAATTTTTTGAAAGAGTTTTAACGGTACTAGTGTTAGTTCCTCTTTGAAAGTTAGGTAGAATTCATTTGTGAAACCATCTGGACCTAGACTCTTGTTTTTTATGGAGAGTTCTGATGACTGCCTCACTTTCACTTCATGTGACTGACCAGTTTAAGTTTTTTATTTCTCTTTATTCAATTTTGGATGACTGTATTGTTCTAGATATTTGTCCATCTCTTCCAAGTTGCTGTATTTGTTTTGTATAGTTGTTCGTAGTAGTCTCTAATTATCTTTTGGATTTCTTCTGGGTCTGTTGTAGTATCTCCCTTTTCGTTTATGATCCTGTTTGAGTTTTCTCTCTTCTTTGTAAGCCTTGCGAGGCTTGGTTTTTCAGTTTTATTTATTTTTTCAAAGAACCAACTTTTGGTTTTGTTGATCTTTTCAATCATCTTTTTGGTTTCTACTTCATTAATCTCTGCTTTCATTTTTGTTATTTCTTGTCTTCTGCTGGGTTCTGAGTTTGGAATATATAATAAGGGCTGGGGATGGTCCTAAGAACCCATACCATATTGGATGTCTTTAGGCTGCAGGATCTTCTAAGGGTAAATTGAGGCAAGCTAGCAAGTTTTAAACTGCAGTTTCTGATTTTTTTCTTCCTGCCTTCCAGGGCAGGGAGTTGAAAAGCATGGCTAGAATTTGCATAACAAAGGTGACTGCTCTGTGAAAAAGGCATTCACCTGCAGGAGGTAGAGGTTTTCCTGCCTGGGAGAAGCAGGTAGATGATTATTGAGCTTTGTAAAGTGGAAAGACTCTCTTACCTGATAAAAATTTCAAAAAGAAATAGTTTGAGAGAGAACTTGAAATTCTGGGCTCTTTAGCTATTTGTCAAGATCTGCTAAGCTAAAATAAAAAAGGATTTTTTCAACCCTTATAGTTTTATTCAGGAAGAACTTTAAATGAATTGAAATAGAAGACCAAATCCTGCTGGTGATAAAGAATGTTGTTCAAGGTAGGGACACAACTGCTTGCATTTAATAGAATCTTGATTCTCTTATTTTCTTGCTTTTCATTATATTTGGGCACCAACTCAAAGGAACTAAATTCCAAAGGAAAACTAAGTGCTAGATGTAAATAGACAGGCAATTTAAGACTTACATTTTAGTTGGCCTTGGCTTACTTCTTGGAAGTTATTTACCTAATGAGGTCTTATTCTTCACACTAATTCACACTTCAGGAGAAATTTGAAATAGCTCTTTAAGCTATATGTGGAGAAACAATGCCCTTGCTGAGTCACACTAAGAGTATACTTACTATTACACAAAAACAGAATGCTTACTATTACACAAAAACCCTAGACATTTGACAGAAAGGAGTTTTGGAATATCACTTTATTCAATATCTCAGAAATTGAGACCAGTAGATAATATTACTTCTTCAAATAATTAATATTTTCAAGTTGATCACATACATTTTTCTATTCATACATTCCATGCTTTTTGAGCATTTATTTGTCAGATACTGTTTTGGGTGTTGGGATATAGGGATTTTGCTCCCAGGAAATGTGTACAAGTATGTTAGGGATTAAATAAAAAGTGAAGAAATGGCCTGCCAATTACTTTACAGTGATAAGAGACGGAAAGAAGTGCAAAGGAACCCCTTTCCTACCCCTAATCTGAGGGGAAGGAAAATCTCATGGTGTGAGGGGCTTTTCCAGGAAATAATATTTAAGCAGAAGCTGAGATGTTGAGAGGGTATCATCTGTGTTAAGACATTGATGGATATTTCCACAGGTAGAGGAAGACACAAGTCCTGATGTAGAAATGTGACTGGAAGTTTAAGTAGAAAGCAGACTAGTTCCATGGGAGAGAGATGTACTATTAGGCAGAAAGTTTGAGGACTGGGAAACTGCAGATCTTGTGGATAAAAGGAAAGATCTAGGTGGATAAAAGGAAAGATTTTGAGGCAATTGATTTATATAGAAGAGCTTCAAGATATTATATATATATTTTAAAAATGTTTTGTTGAGTGTAAAGTGAAACTGTAAAAGGTAGCGAGGCTATCAGTGTAGGCAGGCTAGGAATACAGTGGTGGCAAAGTTGATTGAGAGAAGTGAATGTATGTAGGCTGTATCTTGGAGATAGAACTACTAGTATTATGGGTAAGTTGGTGGAGACAGTAAGGTCAAATGAGCAATCAGCACTTATGTTTTTGGCTTAAACAATTGAGTTGGATCATTATCAGAAGGATCAAGAAGGGGGGTTTGCAGAGGAACTGATTGGGGGAGATTGTGGATGGGGTGAAAGTATTTTTTTAAAAAGATAAACATGTATTCAGGTTACATGTTAAGAAAAAATGTAGGGAAGATCAGGAACAGAAAAATAGAAAGGAGCAGGGACTAGGGATAAGACTTTTAGGTAGGGTAGGTGAGCTGAAATCAGAGTTCTGGGAGATTGGCATCAGCTGCAGAGGCTTTGGCTTCAGGAGGAATAGGACCCAGGAGCCAAGGTTTTTGGATCTCCCTCAGCGTTCGGGCCTCCAAGGGTCAGGAGCTGTGTGAAGGCAGAGGAGAGGTGGCAAGGTGACTCATGATGAAGTGCTTAGGTACTGTGCAACCCAATAGGCCCAAGTAGAAACTTGTGATGGTAGAATGCCCTCAATGATGACTGGAGTGACAGAAGACCAAAAGATAAGGAACCTGGCTGTTTCACATTGAAGTACACTAAGACTGAGGCAGGAAACAAAGAAAGGCTGGTGCTGAAAGAACCTGGCAAGCTCCTCAGACTCCTCAGAAGAGGCAGGTTCCCTGGGGGCAGCCTAAGAACTGGAGGTTCAAGAGGTTGTCAGTTGCAAAGTATGACTAAAGAGATATAGGGAAAACTAACAAACAAATGGAAAGAATAATTTAAAATTGTCAACAGAACCAAAAACTATGGTTTAACACTGGGAATAAAAGTGGGAAAAACTTCCCAGCTCTGTGACCTGGAGCCATACACTCAGGGCTCACCCCTGTTGTCAGGATAACCAACCTTCGGGTTAGGGAAGATCCAGCGCTCAGACAGAGGTAACCAAAGACTGTGGTTTAATGCCAGGAACTCAAGTGGGAAAAATTGCTCACAGTTGAGAGACCCAGAAGCGCCAGTGATGCATGTGGCACTGCACATACTAGGAACTCAAGGACACTGATTAATCAAGTCTGTAAAGACACCATAACCAAAAAGACTTCTACAGCAAATCCTAAACACAACAACAAATAAAGACACACGCTCGGAGGCACTAAAAACAAATAAAGACACACGCTCGGAGGCACTAAAGACTGATTAATCAAGTCTGTAAAGACACCATAACCAAAAAGACTTCTACAGCAAATCCTAAACACAACAACAAATAAAGACACACGCTCGGAGGCACTAAAAACATTTAAAACCCACCAATCTCAAGAGGAGAAAGAATGAACAAAGAAGATAGACAATACAATAGAAAACCACAGATACACACCACATCCACTGACTGAAAAAGAACTTGTCACCCAAAATACCTAACAGAAACAAGATATAGCCACCATAGCAGCAAAGCACAGAGGCAAAAATAACCTACAACTTGGTCAGCTTCGCCATGCCATCTAATTAAAAAACAGCAGTGAATCAATACGTAGAGCAAGTCCAAAGGGAAAACACAGGCAGGAGGAAGAATACAAATATGCAAGCAAGCCCTAAGAAGAAAAGCTCATCACCAAAGGATAAACAACCTGTGGAAACCAACATGAAGGACATGGAAGAAATGTTATCTATGTCAGAAAAAGAATTCAGAATCTATTTGCTAGAAGCATTAAAAGAGGTAAGGGAAAATGGAGAAAAAAAAAGAAAATAGGAGGTCAGAAATTTTTAATGAGCTAAGAGAGAAGGTAGAAATAAAAAAAAACAATGCAGCAAAATGAGTAATATCATCTATGAACACAAGAATGAGATTGAAACCCTAAATAAGAAGCTGACTGAGACACAGTTTCTAAGAGGAGCAATAGAAGAACTTAAAAATGTAGGGGAAAGGTAGGAAAGCAGATTAGAAGAAATAGAAGAGTGAATAAGCACACTTGAGGACACAGAGTAGAGAGGATGAAGAAAGAAAAAGAGAAAAAACAAAGTAAGAAGACAGAAAAAAATCCAAGATCTGTCAGATACCCTAAAGAAAACAAATATAAGAGTAATTGGAATCCCAGAAGGAGAAGAGAAAGACATAGGATCTGAAAGGCTTTTAATAAAGTAATGGAGGAGAATTTTCCAAATCTGAAGAAAGAAATGAAAATAGACATGCAGGAAGCAAAAAGGACACCAGACTACTTTAATGAAGGAAAAAACACAGCAAGACACATCATAGTAAATCTCTCAAGAGCCAAAGATAAAGAAAGATTTATGAGATTAGCAGGAGATAGGAAACAGATAACCTACAAAGGAAACCCATTAGACTGGCTTCAGATTTCTCAGAAGAGACCCTCCAAGCAAGGAGAGAATGGGAACACATCTTCAAAACACTCCAAGACAAAAAGTGCCTGCCAAGAATACTCCACCCAGCAAAACTGTCCTTTCTTTATGAAGGAAAACTTAGAGCCTTCTCAGACAAACAAAGCCTCCAGAAATTTCCTACCACCAAACCTCCACTCCAAGAACTTCTGCAAGAAGCCCTAAGACTGAAACCCACAGAAGAATTGAAAAGAACGAATAACAACAAAGAAGAAACTAAAACAGAACCACAAATGACCACCAGGAACCCAATGTTGGAACCTCAAACATCAATAATTACTCTAAATGTCAATGGACTAAACTCATCAGTCAAAAGACACAGAGTTGCAGACTGGAATAAAAGACAGAGCGCAACATTCTGTTGCTTCCAAGAAACACATCAGATCCGAAAAGATAAGCACAGATTGAAGGTAAAAGGATGGAAAACAATTTTACAAGCAAATGGGCCACCCCAAAAAGGCAGGGGTAGCCATTCTAATAGAAGACAAAGCAGACTTCAAAATAAAAAAAGTGACAAAGGATAAAGAAGGTCACTACCTAATGGTTTAAGGGTCAACCCAACAAAATGGCATAACAATTATCAACTTATACTCACCAAATGAGGGTGCACCAAGATTCATAAGAAAACTACTAAGAGAACTGAAAACAAATATTGATGAAAACACATATGTAGTAGGAGACTTCAACACCCCACACTCAACAAGGGACACATCAAAAAAACAAAAGCTACACAAGGACACATAGCCTTGAAGAAGACCTAGACAAAATGGATCTATTAGATATCTACAGGACAGTACACCCACAAGAGAAAGACTGCGCCTTTTCTCTCAAATGCACATGGATCATTCTCTAAAATTGACCATACTAGGCCACAAGGCAAACTTGAATAAATACACAAAGTTTGAAATAATACCAACATTCTTCGCAGATCATAAAGGCATCAAGCTAGAAATCAACAATGAAAAGAAAGCAAGAAGAGCATCCAACACTTGGAGACTGAACAACATGTTACTAAATGAAGAATGGGTAATTGAAGAAATCAAAGAAGAAATCAAAACCTACTTCGAAACAAATGAAAAAGAAGGCACAGCATTTTCTAATGTCTGGGAGGCAGCAAAAGCATACCTAAGAGGAAGGTTCATAGCAATACAGGCCCATATCAAAAAGCAAGAAAATAACCAAAGAAATAACTTTATGTCCCAAATCAAAAAATTAGAAAAACAGCAACAAAAAAACCAAAACCCAGAAGAAGACAAGAAATAATAAAAATAAAAGAAGAAATAAATAACCTAGAAACCAAAAAGACTATCCAGAAGATCAACAAAACCAAAAGCTGGTTCTTTGAAAAAAAAAATAGATAAAATTGATAAACCCCTTGCAAAGCTCATTAAGGAAAGAAGAGAGAAAATTCAAGTAAACAGGGTCACAAATGAGAGAGGAGAAATTACAACAGATACAAAAGAAATCCAAAGAATACTAAGAGATTACTATGAACAACTATTGGAAATAAATACAACAGCCTGGATGAGATGGACAGATTCTTAGAAAGACACAACTACCAAAAATTGAGCAAAGAAGATAATAGAGAACTTAAACAATCCAATTACAAGCAGTGAAATAGAAGGAGTCATCAAAACTCCACCTAAAAACAACAGCCCAGGACCAGATGTCTTTAGTAATGAATTCTACCAGATATTAAAGATGAAATAGTACTACTAAAACTTTTCAAAAAAATAGAGAAAGAAGGAAATCTGCCAAACAGATTCTATGAAGCAAGCATCACACTCATACCAAAATCAAAGAAGGACAGCACCAAGAAAGAAAACTATAGACCAATTTCCCTAATGAACACAGATGCAAAAATTTAAACAAAATCCTGACAAATAGAATCCAATGATGCATAAAAAACATTATTCACCATGATCAAGTAAGATTTATCCCAGGGGCACAAGGATGGTTCAACATCTAGAAATCAAGTGCCATAATCCACCACATCAACAAAGAGAAAAACAAAAACCACACGATGATATCAATAGATGCAGAGAAAACATTCGACCAAGTCCAGCATCCATTCATGAGAAAAGTCTTCGAAAAAATGGGGATTAACGTATCATACCTCAACATAATAAAAGCAATCCTATGGCAAACATCATCCTAAATGGAGAAAAACTAAAATCATCCCAATTAAGATCTGGAACAAGGCAAGGATGCCCACTCTCCCCACTACGTTTTAACATTGTACTGGAAGTCTTAGTTAGGGCAATAAAGCAAGAGAGAGAAATACAAGGGATACAAATAGGAAAAGAGGGACTGAAGCTATCATTATATGCAGATGACATGATTCTCTATATAGAGAACCCAAAAAAATCCAACCAAAAGCTACTTGAAATAATAAACCAGTTCAGCAAGGTAGCCGGATACAAAATCAACACACAGAAGTCAGTAGCTTTCCTATACGCAAAAAAACCATGAAGAGGAAGAAGAATTTAAAAAAGCCATCCCATTTATCATTGCACCAAAAACAATTAAATACACGGGAATAAACATATTATAAAGCACATGAAAGATTTATACAAAGAAAACTTTAAAAAGCTGCTAAAAGAGACTGAAGAAGACATAAGGAAATGGAAAGACATTCCCTGCTCTTGGATTGGAAGAATTAACATCATCAAAATGGCCATCCTGCCAAAAGCAATCTACAGATTCAATGCAATTCCTATGAAAATTCCAATGGCATTCTTTAAAGAGATACAAAAACAATTACAGAAGTTCATATGGAATAACAAAAGACCTTGAATATCAAAAAGCCTCCTGGCCAAAAAAAGAGAGAATGGAGGGCCAACTATCCCAGACCTCAAGTTATATCACAAAGCCATAATAATTAAAACAGCGTGGTACTGGTACAACACCAGGCAATCAGACCAATGGTACAGAATAGAGTACTCAGAAATAAAACCACATATATGTAGTCAACTAATCTTTGGTAAAGGGGGGGAGGGGAAACTTACATTGGAACAAAGATAGCCTCTTCAATAAATTGTGCTGGAAAAATTGGACTAAGGCTTAAAAAAAAGAAAAATGGACCAAGACAACATCCTCACACCTTGTACAAAAACCAACTCAAAATGGATTAAAGATTTAAATGTCAGACCTGAAATCATAACATACATAGAAAATAACTTGGGAAAAACCCTCCAGGAGGTACAATTCAGAAACCCCTTTCTAGAAAAATCTACTGATGGCAAAAAACTGAAGGAAAACATAAACAGATGGAACTACATCAAACTAAAAAGCTTCTGCACAGCAAAAGAGATGACAGAAAACCCTAAAAGAAGCCCAACTGTTTGGGAAAAAAATTTTGCCCTCCACAAGAATAATAAGGGTTTAATAATGAAGATTCATAAGAAACTCACACAATTAAACAAAAGCAAAACAAAAAGCCCAATCAAAAAGTGGGGTGAAGAACTAAAAAGACACTTTCCACAGAGGAAATACAAATGGCCAACAGGCACATGAAGAATTGCTCAATGTCACTAGCAGTAAAGGAAATGCAAATCAAAATCACAATGAGATACCACCTTACACCAGTAAGAAAGGCCCACATGGATAAAACGGGCAACAAGTGCTGGCAAGGATGTGAAGAGACGGGAACACTCTTACACTGCTGGTGAGAATGTAAACTGGTCCAACCTCTATGGAAAGCTGTATGGAGGGCCCTCAAATTAATGCAAATGGAACTACCATTTGAGCTAGCAATTGCTCTCCTGGGAATTTACTCAAAGGTGACTTCAATGTGGGTACAAAAGGACACCTGAACTTGGATGTTTATTGTAGCACTATTTATAATTGCAAGGACATGGAAGCAACCCAAATGTCCCAAAA
This sequence comes from Uropsilus gracilis, assembly GCA_004024945.1. Classification (NCBI taxonomy): domain Eukaryota; kingdom Metazoa; phylum Chordata; class Mammalia; order Eulipotyphla; family Talpidae; genus Uropsilus; species Uropsilus gracilis. The sequence continues at coordinate 22,576 of PVHY01004354.1, read as the reverse complement.
CAGATGACAGGATGAAAAATATGGGGTATATATACACAATGGAATATTACTCACCAATTAAAAATGACAAATTGGATAATTTTATGGTAACATGGATGGACTTAGAAGAATTCATTTTAGCAGAAACAAATCAAAAAGAAAAAAAAACCTAAACCAAATGATTTCACTACTATATGGGACATGGGAAAGATGAACAAAAATTCATGAAGAAACGTCAAAACAAGCCAACAACCAAATTGTAATACACAACCTGGGAGGGGGATGGGGCAGGGTGGGAATGGTCAGGGAGGTGGGGGTGAACCCCATGATGACAGAGATGTGAAATTTATATACAAATAAATTATTTTAAAAAAACAAATTATTTTTAAAAAACAATTTTCCATATAGGAACAGTATCTAAAGAATTTCTTGAGCTTTGCTTATGCCAACCTATTTTATTTAACTGCTATTAATATTATTTTAATCACTGGTATTACAAACTGACATTACAACATTCAGTGTTTCTCTGTCTTTTCTATTATATTAAATCTTTATTTTGCCACTGGCAAAAAAAGAATCGGGAACAGATACATTTTGGAGGAGCAGTAAAGAAAGTCCTCAAGCAGAAGTTGACTTTCAAGGTGAGCTCTGAAAGGTGTGAACAAGAGTCAGATGAGACTGACTCTTCACATATTTCACATAACGGTAACTGCAGGTGCAATGGCACAAGAAAAGAAATGTATTGGCAAGTCAGAAGTAAGTGAAAGGAGCTATTGTCATGGCTGGGCAGGGTAACTGGGTAATCAAAACAGTGGTTTCTATTTTTCAGATTGCTCAGGAATAAGTTTAGCACTACTACTTATACGTGCCAAAAAAGCCCCATTCTTTTTCTCACCCTACAACTGACCTCACTTTCTTTACAGCTGATACCCTGCATAGTTGAAGCTAAAAGAAAGGACTGGAAATTAAATATGCCATTTTATAGTATATAGCCTTTCAGGTAACTACATTGCTTTTACAGGGTGACAGAGAATAAGAGAGGCCTCTGATCCACACATCAGTTGTCTAGGGCCACCCTCTTCTTATCTCCTTCTTAGTAAGAGGAGCAAGAGCTATTGACTTGTTCTTACTCATTCAGTCAAGTGATGGGGTTGGAAATGCTTTTTCTGAAGAAGTTTTAAGCTCTTTTCTGGGTTCAGTTGTTCTGCAGACTCATCCCAACTTCCATTTTTCTGACAACAGTTCATTCTCCCTAAAATTTGATGGTTCCTGTGACTCCAAACTTAAGGCACTTCAAAATAATTTTTCTTTGCTCTGTGGAATCTCTTTCAGCATCATCTCACATTATTCATGAAGCAAGCAGAAACTTCTAAGTATCTGATGTCTCACATGAGAGCCGAGGATACTAAGTAGCTAGGTCCTCTCTGTGTAACTGGGTTGCATTGCCATTTTCATTTGTTGCAATTTGCTTTTCTGGTGCTTATGTAGTGACACCTTCCCAGGCTGTAAATAGGAAGTGATAGTATCATCTCTTCTACTCTGGATTCTCTTTTTGGCACTTTTCAGACACTAGCCCTGTGGCATTATTATTTGTGGCGATTTGGAGGCAATCCAAGACATACTTGCATTTGACAGCTTGCTTCTTTCTTCTCTTTCTAGGAAGTTCTCTGACCTGAAAGGGTTAGGTGTTCTCTCTTCCTACAGTGATTTAAAAACATACCTGCAAACTTATTGATATTCTTTTCATAAAGAAATGGTGTCTGTTACTTCTCTTAAACCTGGTTGGGCATTTGTGATTTTCTTAATGAAAAGAATGACAGAAGCTATGCTCTGGCATAGTCTAGATTAGAAAAGGCTGTGTCATTTCTGCTGGTTTCTCTTAGAATTTGCTCTGGAAGTCTTTAGCTACCAGGTGAGAAGTTCAGTGACCCTAAGCCTGATATGCAGGAAGATCATGTGGAAAGATGAGAGACAAAGAGAGAGACTGGAAGAATGAGAGGGAGTGAGCGAGCGAGCGAGTGAGAGACAGAGAAAGAGAGAGAAGGAAAGAACTATCTAAGGAACTTGTGCTGTTAGCTATGCCATTATGTCCAGCCTAACTGCCAAATGCAGGTTAGAGGAGTCATCAAAAGGATGCCAGTTTCAATCACTCTCTGACTGCAAATTCAAGAGACTTCTTGAGTAAGAAGCACTTAGCTGAACACATTTAATGTTCAGATTCATGAGTGAAACAAAGGATTGCTCCTGTTTTAAGTTACTCTTTGGGGTAGCTTGTTAATAATGACTGCATTGCTGCTCGAGCACACATTCTTACCAATTTTCCTCCTCTGTCAAGGAGTAACCTCTAAAATATGGCTTGTAATGAAGCTATAGGTCTAAACCTCCAAGTGAATTTATGAATTATCATGATCAGCCTTGACTTGAAGCATTTTTGGAATATGGGCATTTCAAATGCTTAAACTGGGAGAGTACTGGGTAAATCAAGATTAGTCAGTCTATTCCAAGGTTTGCTTCTGTTATATAAAGTAAGATGAAATATTTAGAGATTTTTGACTTATTGAATCTTTAAGAATTTTAATGAGTAACCTCTTTAGGCAAGGCTGTTGGCTTTGCTCTAGATTGTATTTGCCTGTCCAAAGGGATGATTGCTGCAGAGTTAATGAGTAGATTGGCATGGACAATGGCACATATGGGAGAAGTACATCCAGACAAGTTCAATGGCTTTCTTGAGGTTGAATATTTACAAGGCTTTGGTTTAAGATGCAGATATTTTGACATCAGTCTTTTAAATTATTTATCAAATATGTATGGTACAATAGTGAGCCCTGGAAAATATTTAGGCTGAGGAAAAGATGTCTTTGCCAGGAGACAGTTCACCGTCTTCAACTCTACAGTACAGATTAGACTAAAATCTAATCTCAGTCATAACTGTACAAACTAAGAGCCAGAAAAATGTATCTTATTTAAAAAAAGTCCTAAAGCAAATTCAGATATCTTTTGAAGAAAATACTTAACAATATCATTATAGACATTAAAGGAAAATTGTAGACTGTGGTGTTGCTGTCTCAGGACAGTTAACTTTGGATCCAGATTCTGGACTCTTCATGAAAATAAAGGTTTCCAACTGCTAGAGGGTTGGTGTAACTAGATATAGGCAAATGAGTCTTCCTGGGTGTGCCTTTTGGCAAAGAAATCCAGAGTGTTTTGATTAATAAATAGGAGTTACCTAGAACTGCAAATGGGAAAGTAGGTGGGAGGAAGGGTGGAGAAGCAGATCATTACTATAAAGTCTGACTTGGCAGGAAGCTCCACCTTATGGTGCTTGCTTCACCTCTGTTAAGTGTTTGTGGTTTGCTTGGATGTGGGTGGTATATGTAACAACTACAGTAGAGCTCTTATCAAGAAGGAAATTGCTAATTAATTTGACTTCAATGATATGGGTATGTTTTAAGGAACCATGAGGAAGTTCTTTTCTGACCAGTAAAAGCAAGAATCATAAAGCATTAGAAACCAATGACATGTGAGCAGGTGGATGCTGCATGGCATATGCGAATTATAAGAAAAATCCCGATAATTTTGTTCAGCCCTATATATTTTGTACAAAGTTATTTATTTCTATGAAGCTGAAAGTTTTGAAACATAAATCCAAGTTCTTTGGGATAGAATACAATTTTGGGATTTTCAGCTTTTGCTTTATTCCCTCCTTTCTCTGTTCTTCACTTGCGTGGAGGCATGTGGTTGGGAGAAATGTAAGCATAGTTTGCATGTCTTCCTGGATCAGAAAGCAGAGAAACAAAATATTGGTCAGAAATCCAAAAGGAAAATTTTTTTTTTGAAATTACAGAAAGAACACCGAGGGCTGAAAAACAATAACATCAGAAAGCAGTGAACTCTGTGGTCCTGGGACAGAGATAAATCATTCCTGAGTATTTCAATATTCATTCATTCAACTCCTATATACAGTATATATTGTTCCAAGAGCAGTGAACAAATAGATAAAGATCTTTGCCATTATGTAGCTTACATTTTAGGGAAAATTAAAGCCTATTGGTGCCTGATATGCTAGACACTATTCTAAGTGTGTAGCAAAAATTATTTGTCAGAACAAACATTGTATTCTCTATTTTCAAATGAAGAAATTAAGACTTTCTGAAATTTCATAATTTTCTCTCATGGAGCAGGAAATCAAACCCAGACAAGCTGACTTAACTTCTCTTAACTGATATGGTATGCTGTGGATTAATTCCCAGGCAGGTCTTTGGAGGCGAGACAAGCCACTAGAGTTAAGACAGCTGCTTAGGGCAGTTTCATGAAAGGTTGGCAGCAGTAGAAGACAATAAAATTATAGGGACTGCCACCTGCAATGAAGGATGTCTTTGAGTTAGTTTTTCCCCAATTAACTACCACTGCCCAAGATTCTTGGGTCCCAGCATGACCAGAGGGGAGGAATGCTGGATTGAATCTCCATTTCCTTCATGCCCAGATGGATGGAATTTCAAAATAAAAGTAATCTAACTCAAAAAAAGAAGAGAATAAAATAGAAATAATTACAAAATCAGGGGTAAAAGAATAATTACTTTTTGTAACTGAGCTTTAGGACTAAGATCCAGCTTCCTTTTCTGGGAAGTATGTGATTAAAAGGGATTTGCTCTCCACTGTAAGGAGCTGAATCTATGAATTTCTGTTCCCTACTCCCCGCACTCCATTTTTGGGACATTGTAAAAAGAATGACTTAGAGCTTCATGATTGAAATCATTTTTGAGAAATGAACTGTTAGAATTCCACATGAGTGAGTGTATTCTTGTGCTTATCAACATTCCATTAAGAAAATTGACAATATGCAATATAGTTTCTCTCTAATTAGTACAAATAAACCAGATTATTTGTTTCCTCCATGAAAAACAAACTAGGATTTTCACTGGAGTATAAGTTATGAAGTATGCTATTAATTAAACTGTAGAGAGTTGGACCCTCAGTTAAAGTGTGGTAAAAGATTTTCAAATCTACCCTACTTGTCATTATCCAGAGACTTAGTAATTGCATAAAAAGACACAGACTCTGTTCACACAGGTTATGATTGTTCAATTTCTCTTTGTTAAAAAAAATAGAGCACTGACTGGGTGTGAACATTTGTTTAGTTAACCCTTTATCTGACTCTTGTTCTCTCCTTGCAGTCTCACTTCTAGTTTCTGATCTCTTCCAGGTTGACTTCTGAACTTTGTACCAAAGTGAATGTTTACCTAGTACTCCAGGCCAAGTGTCCTCAGGGTACCTTGATACACCAGTAAAGAAACCAAACCTAGCACATGATATGCAGCACAGGCACCAGGCCCAACAGGCCCAAGAAAAGGAACACAGCCCAACACAGGAGGTGGCATAAGCACCCAAACATGACCCGAAGGCTCTTTTAGGTAACAGCAATTCCCACAAAAGTAGAAGGAACCTTGGTCCAGTGTGAGGAATACAGCTACAATTAGCAGATTCTTCCCACCCTCTCCCCAAACAGTAGTGTGGTCCTGAGAGCAAAGAACGCAGATATGGAAAAATACAACCAACTGCCACATAAGTTCTCAGGGGAATTTATGTGAGAACACATATAAGAGAGCAAATATCCATAACACAATCACAAAGACATAGAAGAGCTACTGTTCCAATCAGATATGTAATTCAAATATGCCATGATAAAGAAACTCAAAGAACACAGAGAAAAGTGATCAAAGGTATACAAGAAAAATAAGAAAAGTAAATGAATGTCCTGAGAAATAAAACCAACAAACAGAAGGTTAACATGATACTCTGAATAAGAAATAATGTTATTTTCTTGCAGGATATTAAAAGATAAATAGAGATGTTGAGAAATGCTATAGGAAGCTATGAAAATAAAATAAATCAAATGGAATAGTACTTATATTACAATGTAACAAGCAAGTTAGAAGAAGGGAAAAAAAAGCAGAACAAGTGTTTAATTTTTTATGACAATTGTAAATGGATGGTATGAGGAAAGGTAGTATAAGAATAATGGATACCTGATGGGTAAGAGAGAGAGAAAGGAACAGATTATAAAAATGTAGAACTGGAAATAAACTATGAATGCAAAAAAGGATCCCTCCCTTTACATGGGGACAAAAATGCATACTATTGAAAAACAATTGGATTAAATAGGCAGTCAAAGGAAAAAAGAAAAATGACAATATGGCCACAACTTTCCAAGAGCTTATGGGACTCAGCAAAAATAGTATTTATTAAGAACATATATAACAGTACAAGCCTATATCAAAAAGCAAGATATAACCCAAAGAAATAACCTAATCTCCATCTTGAGGAATTGCAAACATGGAAACAAAATTATCCACAAGTCAGTAGAATAAAGGCCCTACTAAAAAATGAAAACAAATGACCTTGAAATCAAAAAGACAATCCAAAAGATCAGTGAAAGCAATAGTTGGTTCTTCAAAAAAATAAAATAGACAAACCCCTAGCAAGTCTCAAAAGAAAAAAAGGGAGAAAACTAGCATAAATAAGATTATAAATGAAAAGGAGAAATTACAATAGACACATCAGAAACCCACAGGATAATTAGAGATTATTATGACTATATGGCAATAAATTTAACAATATAGATGAAATGGACAAATTCTTAGACTTACACTATCTTCCAAAGCTGAACAAAGAAAAAACAGAGAACTTAAATAATTCAATTAAAAGTAGTGAAATTGAAACACTAATCAAAGTCCTCCCAAAAAACAAAGGTTCAGCACCAGGTGGTTTCACAAATGAGCTCTGCAAAGTATTAAATGATGAACTACTGCATATTCTATAAAAATTCTTTCAAAAATCAAGAAAACAGGAACACTACCAAATATATCTTATGAGACAAATACTGCACTTGTCCCAAAACCAAAGAAAGACAAGATAAATAAAGAAAACCATAGCCCAAACTACCTAATGAACACGGATACAAAAATTCTCAATAAAATCTTAGCAAATTGAATCCAACAATACATCAAAAGGATTACACAACATAATGAAGTGGGATTTATCCCAGAGATGCCAGGATGGTAGAACACCTGAAATCGATTAGTATAATTTACCACATCAACAACAACAAACCCCAAAACCACATGATCATATCAATACACATTGAGAAAGAATTTGATAAAGTTCAACATGACTTTCTGATGAAAGCCCTTGAAAAAACTGAGATAAAAGGAAGAAATCTTAAGTAATAAAAATCATGTATGACAAACCCACAGATAACATTATATTAATGGTGATTAATTGAGCACCTTCCTATTAAGATCTGGAACAAAACAGAGATGTCAACACTCACCAATGCTTTTAAATATAATACTGGAAGTCCTAGCTTGAGCAATGTGGTAAGAGAAACAATAAAAGTAATCCAAACTGGGAAAAAAGAAGTAAAATGATCACTATTTGCTGGGGATATGATACTATATAGAGAGAATCCTTAAAAATTAATTAAAGCAATAAACCAGTTTATTGAAGTACCAGGTTACACCAACACATAATTATCAGTAACCTGCTTATATGAAAACAAGGAGTCTTAAAAGAAATTAGGAAAACCATCTTATTTACAATTGTAGGAAAAATTAAATAATTGGGTATAAACCTAACAAAAGAAGTGAAAGATTTATATAAGAAAAGTTGCAAAATACTGTTAAAAGGAACAGGTGAAACAAAAATGGAAGGATATTCCTTTTTAATACATTGGAAGACATTACATTATCAGAACAGTCATCTTACCCAAAGCAATTTTCTAATTCAATGTAATTCCAATAAAAAAAATCTCAGTGATATTCTTCAAGGAAATGTAACAAATACTGTTATTGAATAAACAGCAAAATTCCTATTGAATCACAAAAACACCACAAATAACCAAAGCTGCCCTGACTAAAAAGAGGAACTTCTTCCTTCTCTCTGGTGTGGTGAGTTGGTGTCAGGGTGGGTGGAGTCTCTTTCTTTAGAAACCTCAGACTTTGCTGCAGTTCCCATATCTCATCCTGTAACTTGAGGGTCCTGAATGGCTGTCTCAGCATGAACTCCCACAGAGTTGTGAAAAACAGCCATCTCACAGCCTCTGCCATTTTGCGGGTACTGCAACTGCCCAAGGTCTCTTTTGTTTTGCACAAGGCCTGCTCCCAGAGGCACAGGGATCTGTCTACTTGCTTGTGTGGACTTTTCCTCTTGACTTTTTGCTTGTTTTCCCTAAATCCTGTCTATAAAAGAGATCATCTAGTTTTTGTCTTTTTTCTGACTTATTTCTGCTAAAATGATTCCTTCTAGATTCAACCATGTTATCTCAAATGCTTCAAATTTGTCATTTTTAACTAATGAATAATATTACATTGTGTAAATATACCACATCTTTTTTATCCATTCATCTGTTTGGGTGCATTTGGGTTGTTTCCATGCCCCTGCAATTGTAAATAGTGCTGCAATAAATATCTTTCAATAGTGACTGGACTAGTTTACATTCCCACCAGTGTAAGAGTGTTCTTTTTCTTCCACATCCAAGCCAGCATTTATTGTAGCCCAATTTTTGGACATATGCCATTTTTATTGGTGAAAAATGGCATTTCATTATGGTTTTATAATTTGCACTTTCCTGATTATTAGTGATGTTGAAGATTTTTTCATGTGCCTTTTGGCCTTTTGTATTTTATCTTTGGATAAGTGTCCTGAAAGAGGTATCTGAGATGTAAGTCTTGGAATGTTTTACCCATATTTTCCTCAATGTAAATTATGGTTTCAGGTCTTACAGTCAAGTCTTCTATCCAATTTGAGTTGGTTTTTGTACATGATGTGAGGGAGTAATCTAGGTTTATTTATTTTTTGCCTGTAGTGGTTCAGTTTTCTCAGCACCATTTATTGAATAGACCTTCCTTGTTCCAACATATGTTTATTGCCACTTTGTCAAATATATGTGTGCTTTGTCAAATATAGTTGTCCATATATGTGTGGCTTTGCTTCTGGGCATTCTATTCTGTTCCATTGGTCTATGTGTCTGTTTTTGTTCCAATACCATGCTGTTTTAATTATAATGGTTTTGTAATATAGTTTGAAGCCTGGGAGAGTGATTCCTCCATTCTCTTTTCTTTTGGTCAGGAGGGTTTTAGCTATTCATGGTCATTTATTGTTTCTTATGAATTTCAGTAATTTTTGTTGTATTTCTTTAAAGAATGTCATTGATATTTTTATTGGAACATGTAGTTTGTGTTTGGTAGATGGTCATTTTGATAATGTTAATTCTTCCAGTCATGAGCAGGGAATGTCTTTCCATTTATTTATGTCTTCTTCTACCTATTTTAACAATGTTTTCAAGTTTTCTTTGTATAGGTCCTTCATGTGTTTTGTTAGGTTTATTCCCAAGTATTTAATTTTTGTTGGTACATGGTAAATGGAGTGGTTTTTCAAATTTCTTCTTCTGACAGATTTTTTTTTGTGTATAAGAAGACTGCTTATACACAGAATTTCTGAGTGTTGATTTTGTAACTTATTGAACTGGTTTATTGTTTCAAATAGTTTTTCTGGGATTTTTTTGAGGTTCTCTATGTAAAGATTCATATCATCTGCATATAATGATAACTTCAATTCTTCTTTCCCTATTGATATTCTTTTTATGTCTTTCTCTTTTCTTATTGCCCTAGCTAGAACTTCCAGAACTATGATGAAAGATAGTGGTGAGAGTGGGCATCCTTGTCTAATTCCAGATTTTAATTGAAGTGATTTCAGCTTTTTCCCATTAAGGATGATGTTTTCTGTAGGTTTGTCTTACATGGCTTTTCTTATGGTGAGATATGTTTCTTTTATTCTGGGTTTTTTGAGGGCGTTTACTATGAATGGCTGTTGAACTTTATTGAATGCTTTCTTTGAATCTATTGATATGATCATATGGTGTTTGGTTTTCTTCTTGTTAAGGTGATAGATTATGTTAATTGATTTTGGACAGTTATCCCTGCACCCCTGGGATAAATTTCACATGGTCATGGTGAATATTCCTTTTTATGTATTGTTAGATTCAATTTATCAGGATTTTTTTTTTTTTTTTAGAACTTTGGCATTTGTGTTCATATTGGGCTATAGTTTTCTTTCTTAGTGCTATCTTTGCTTGGTTTTGCTATTAGTGTAATTGCTTCATAGAATGTGTTTGGTAGTTTTCCTTCTTTCTCAATTTTTTGAAAAAGTTTTAGTAGTACAGATGTTATTTCCTCTTTGAATGTTTGGTAGAGTTTGTGAAACCATCTGGTCCTATGTTCTTGATTTTACGGAGAATTTTGATGACTGCTTAAATTTTCCTGCTTGTGATTGGTCTGCTTAAGTCCCTATTTCTTCTTTGTTCAATTTTGGGTGGCTGTATAGTTCTGAGAATCTGTCCATCTTGTCCAGGTTGTTGTATATGTTGGTATATAGATGCTCATAGCGTTCTCTGATTATCCTTTGAATTTCTACTGTGTCGTTTGTAATATCTTCTCTTTCATTTGTGATCCTGCTTATTTGAGTACTCTCTCTTCTTTTCTTTGTGAGCCTTGTTAAGGGTTTATCAAATTTTTCCAAGAACCAGATTTTGACTGCTGATTTTCTGGATATTTTTTTTAATTTCTAAATTATTTAATTCTGCTTTTATTTTTATTATTTATTGTCTTCTGCTGGGTTTGGATTTTTTTGTTGTTGTTGTTCCTTTTAGCTTATTACTGTTCCAATTGTCTTGCTGGTGATGTATTTGTTGAGATTATTTATTTCTTCCCCATTTAGTATTGGATAATTGTTTATTTCTAGAAATATGTCCATTTCATCTAGTTTGTTGAAGTGATTGTATGTAAATATTTATAACAATCTCTTATTATCCTCTGAATTTTGTTGTATCTATTATTTTTAATCTTTTTTATTTGAGTTTTCTCCTGGTTTTACTTAGTAGGACTAGTGAAAGATTTGTCTATTTTGCTTTTATCCAAAGGTTAAACTTTCAGTTTCTTTCATCTTTTGGATTTTTGATTTCTAGTTCATTTATTTCTACTCCTTTTCATTATTTTCTTCACTTTACTGACTTCTGTATTATTTTTTCCTTCCTTTTCTATTACCTTGAGGTGAAAGACAGTGGTTTATTTAGATTCTTTCCAGTTTCTTAATGTGGGCTGATATTGCCATTATGTTCCTATCTTAGACCTGGTTTTGCTGCATCCTTGATATTCTGAAAGGTTTTGTCTTCATATTATTTTCCTTGAAATTTTTTCTTTAACTAATATATTTATTTTTAATATCTTTGTTAATTTCTCAAAAGTATTTCATTTCTTTTCTGTGTGAAGTTCCTGTAATTCTCCCACCACCATAGCACGCATGATCCATCACTGCAGCTCCCTGTGCTTTTCCCTCTTCTTTTTCAAGCCCTCCTCCTCCCCAGCTGAATGTCTCAGGTCTATGGTTAGTTTACAACTTTTGTTTTTCTTTTTCTGAGACTTTGATTCTCTATATTTACAAACCATCCAATATGTGTGTGATATACATCCCCTGTGTGGAGTGGAGGCCTGTGGTGAATAGCTAGCTCTTGTAAATCCTGGACTAAGGCTTTAATCTGCTCCAGTGGCACTGGTAGCTGAGGGCTCATTAGGATGCTTTTCTGGGAACATCTGGAGGTTCAAGGTGAACAACTGTGCCCTACAAAGTCTCAATTGGGGCCTACATCTGCTACTGAAGTTTTAGTATCTGGACCTCACATAAGCAGTGCTTACCTGTGCAGTGCTAAAGATACTTCATGTATATTTCATGATTTTTTTAATAAGTGAAACACAATCTAGTATCCAGTCTCATAACAAGAAACAGAATATGAATAGAAACTCTCAATAATTCTGTTTTGCTTCTGTTATTTCTCAACTTGAAGGGTATTTAATATTTTTGGTGTATAACAATTCTGTCTGCTTTTTGCACTTTGTATAATGAAATCGCAAGATAGTTATCCTCTGTGTGCTTTTTATCTCCAGAAAATGATGTGTTTATCAGTATAGGAATTTGTTTTAAAAGTATAGAGTTCTTTGAAAATGTTTATATTCAAGATATAGATTGGCATTTATTCTAAAAATTTCAATTTTTCTAATTGATTTATATCAAACATATTGATTTTAGAAATACTACTTGTATAAATCTTAACTTATACTTCACTTATACATAAATTATTTTTGCCATGTAGACTATAAAATGTAAACAATAGTATAACAAGAAAATAAACAGACATAAATTACTTATTTACACAGTGTAAGAAATAGTGAGCAAAGTGAAAAGACAGACTACAGTGTAGGAAAATATTTTCAAACCATGCATCAAGAGATTCATTTCCAAGGTAGATAAGTAATCCATAGAACTCAATAAGAAAAAGCAGGTAGTCCAATTCAATCCAATAATCTTAGAAAATACTCAATCCATAGTTTCTTGAAAAATGCCCAATTGAAACATTGGTAAAATGGTCAAATGGATATTTGTTTCCCAAAGAAAATACATGCAAGCCAACAGGAAAATTAAAGATACTCAATCTTACTACATATTAGGACAATGCAAATAAAAATTACCTCAGATCTGCTAAAAAGACCATGTTAAAAGATCTATTAAAAATGCCTCAGACCATATTAAAAATACAAGAGATAAATGCTGGAAAATATACATATAAGGGAGGCAATTAATATTATAGTAGGATTGCATACCAAACAATGTGGAAGAGCCTTTAAAAAGAAATATAGAGTGAAATTATTCCACTTCTGAGAATATATCTAAAGGAAATGAAAGCACTAACTGAAAAGGAAATCTGCACCTCCATATTCATGATACCATTATCTGTACTTCAAGACAGGGAAACACCCTAAATGTTCATTAACAGATGAATGTAAAACAGTTGTGTTATCTATAGTAGAATATTACTTAGCCATAAAAGACAAGGAAATCTTTCCATTTGTGATAACATGGAAAAATTTTGAGGAAAGTTTACTAAGTGAAATAGACAAAGACAAACACTGTATCATCTCATTTATTTGTAGAATTGAGTTGGGTAAGAAAACAAGCAAAACAGGGTGCTTAACAAAACTTATAAATGGGAACAGCTGGCCCTTTAAACCCAGTTACCCCGTAGGTTTGCCCTAGTCCACACAAGCAGTAGCAAGGCCACATAAAACTTAAGAGGAGACAAAAACAGATTTACTTACTAAAAGGACAAAAAAGTTACTGAGGGCTACAAAGGACTCCTTTTGATTATCTTACCAATCAGTTAATCTCTAGTCCAAACATTGCATATGACTGCAGCAGCAATGTGTGTTCACAAAATGGTGACTATTCCACCTTCAAGTCAAATGAAGTAGCCACGATGGCACCATCACTCCTTCAAAGACATAGCTCTATTCACTCAAGCCAAATGTAAAAAGCAAGATGGTGTTGTCGATCCTTCTTCAAAAACAGGAGATTCAAATCCAATGATGGAAACCCGGATGGTGTCATCAATTCTCCAAAAGGCACAGATCCAGCATTCTTTCAACTCTGAAGTGGCCCCAAACCAGCAAGACTCACTTGATACAACAGCAGCAGACACTTAAGATGTCTCATGATGAGAACAGCAACACTGCAAGTTCTCTTCAGGTCTCCAGACAATTCCCAAACTATTCAGTTTCAAAGTTAAAACAAGTTTTCAAATATCATGTTTCCAAGTCAGCTTATAAATGTCAAAAGTTTTTCCAGCATGCTTCCCCAGGCTCCTCACTAGCCTGGACTGAGAAGAAGCCCACTAATGTGGCTTCCTTCCCTGCCCTGCATGGCCATGGCAACCCTGATGTCCTCCAGTCTCCTAGCAGCTCCTCTGCTCTGCTCCCCTGCTCTTTCTTGGCTTGTCTCTTTTTATGCACCCTTTTTGGACTTCTTATTTTCTCTCACAGGTCTTTTTCTCAGACCCCACCAGCCAGGGAAGTATGACACCCAGTACAATTTTCAGCTGTATCACTACTCCTGTATAAAAATATAAACCAAAAAACCCACAAACAGACTCATAGGAAAAGAGATCAAATTGAGTGTAGCTCCAGTGGCATGATAGGTTAGCATACAGTATTTTTAGGAGATCAATTTATGTTTAGCCGGGTGGGGAAAGAGAGGGTTGGAATAAGTAGTTCTAAAAGTACAAAATTCTGGCTGTAAGATAAATAAGTACAATGTAATTAAAGCTAGCAAAGCTGCTAATAGAGAATAAATCCTAAAATTCTGATCCCAGGGAAATTTCCCTCCCTTTTTTTCTTTTTAGTGTATCTACTTGAGATGATGACTGCCAATTAAACATATTGTAGAATTCACAATGTTTGTCAAGCAACAGTTTTCACTGCCCTTGCTTTTACTTATACAGTGATGTATGACAATTATATATCAATAAAACAAAGAAAATATATTCAAGAGCAATAATAAACTACATTCTCAAGGATTTTTCAAAGTATAGAAAAATATTGTCATAAGATTTTGTAGTCTACAAATGCATTCACTTCTAATTGATTTTTAGTTCTCTTTTTTTTTTCCAAAGCAGTGATGGAACTAATATGTCCTGCCAAGTCATTTGGTTTAAAACCTGATACATAATGTAGGCTACATGTGAAGGTTTTGAACATTGGTATTAAATGTCAACATCTTCTATAGTAAGACACAGATTTCAATGTTTATTTTATTTACCAGGCATTTCTTTTTTCTTTTGAGAAGGATTATGTTGGTGTGTTTTCTTCACAAACAGTGGGAAAACTGCAAGGTAGCTGAGTTACTAGGGCAGACCCAGGAAGGGTAGTAAGGAAAGCCATTTGACATTCTGTGTTTCCTAGGCCAAGGATGACTTAGGATGCAACACCTTCCCTACTCAGACCACATTCTGTAGCACCTCTTTGCAGTCCCTTCTTCTTAGTTGAAATTGTTGCTCCTAAACCAGTCTTAGAAACCTTAGTACAGACTTGATGATGTTGTTGCATGGTTGTAGTAGGTTTGTTTTCATCGCTGTATAAAATTCTACTGTGTCAATTTTATTTTAACATTTTATTGTTCATGGATATTTTTGGAATGTCTATGATCTTACTAGCTACATATTCATGCATCATCCAATATATTTTTATTGGATGAATGAATGTAGGTGGTATGAGCATTTTTTCATATACCTAGTGGCCATTTGTATTTCCTCTTGGGAGATGTGTTTCTTTAGCTTTTATCCTCATTTCTTGGTTGAACTTTTTCCTTTTTGTTAAGTTGTGTGAGTTCTTTGTGGATCTTTGTTATCAGATCCTTATCACTTGTATGAAGAGCAAAAATTGTTTCCCATTGGTTGGGCTTCTTTTTGTTTTGATCATTATATTTTTTGTTCTACAGTTTTTAATTTGATGTCCCATCTGTTTATGTTTTATTCATTTTTTTATCATCTGAAGATGTGTCTTGAGGAGGTTTCTGGGGTGTAGGTGTTGGCATGCTTTGCCCATATTTTCTTCTATGTAGTTTGTGCTTTCAGACCTTACATCCAAGTCTTTTATCCATTTTGAGATGGTTTTTGTACATGGCATGAGGGGTTAGGATAGTTGTATTTTTGGGCATGCAGTGGTCTATATACACAATGGAATATTATTCAGCCATCAAAAGTGATAAATTTGTGGTATGTGTGATAATGCAGATGGACCTAGAAGGAATCATATTATCAAAAATAAGTCAAAAAGAAATAGAGGAATGCTAAATGATCTTACATACATGTGGGGTATATGGAAAACAAACAAACAAAAAGGCAAGTAAAATTTAAAACTGTCAAAGGAACTAAATTATAGAGCAAGAGAAGAGGGGGGGTGAAATTGGGTGACAGATGGGTACGAGATTAAGATAATGGCTCACAGGTGACAAGGTGGTGAGAAAACCCCAGAGTATACAACAGTGTAAAATAAAAACAATAAAAAATTGTTGGTGATTTGAGCGAATATTGAAGAAACTCAGGTAAGCAGTTTGTACTAATTACTTAGGAAAAGAAACTTAAAATTTACTTGTGTGAACTAGGGAATCAGACTATTTGGGTTTAATAAATGCCTTGCACTACTTGCTAACACTAGTCATAACATGGGACAATTTAATGAATATTGCTGCTCCTTTTCAATATGCTTATCTTAAAATATTGGATATCATAGGAATGTAGTGAATGAGTTCATATTTAAAAATTGTTTATACCTGCATATGAATTCCACAGAATTGATTTTTAGTAAAATAGGGACTCACTGTAGGGTTTTGAACAGGAAAGTGGCATATTGTAGCAGAGTAAGAAAAGAAATAAAGGCAGGGGTAGCAGGCTAACTGTTGATACTGTTTTTTTGTTAGGAAGCAGATACTCTCTGCCCCAAGGTACCCTGCATATACAAGAAATACTATGAAGCAATTCACATGCAGAAATAATTTTAAAATGGGAACAAGCAAATCATGTTTCAAAGTTCCCATTCTTAGTGTTGTAAAAACTGTATATGACAAACTGATAGAAAATATCATTTAATTGTGAAAAGATGAAAGCATTTCCATAAAATCAGGAACAAGGCAGGGGCCCACTAGTATCATAAGGTTATTCAACATAGTTCTGGGAAGCCTTAGCTAAAACAATTAGGTGAGAAAAAAAAAACATGAAAGAAACCCAAATTGAAAAAAATGTCAAACTATCACTATATGGAGATGACATGATATTACACTTAGGAAAACAAAAGATTCCAGATAAATTTCTAGCTTTGAAATGATTATTTTAAGCTGGCAGGATACCAACTCAGTGTGCAAAATTCAATGTCATTTCTGTATATGTACAATATATCAGAAGAGTGGGGAATGAAGAATAAAATACCACTTATAATCATGCCAAAAATATAGAATACCTGGGAATAACAACAGAGTAGGTGAAGAACTTGTACAATTAAAAGCTATAAAACTTACTCAAGGAAATGAAAGATATTTTAAAGACATGGGAATACATCCAGTGCTCATGGGTAGGAAAAGTTATCATCATTAACATGACTACATTATCAAAAGTAATTTTTAGATTTAATGCTTTACCTATTAAAATACAAACAACTTTTTAAAAAGGGAAGTAGAATAAACAATTCTCAAATTTATATGGAGCACAAAAGGCTATCAGTTGCTAAAGAATCTTGAAAAAAAAGAAGAAAAATGGAGGGTATCACCTTTTCTGATTTCAAACTATATTATATAGCAATGGTAATAAAAACAGTTGGTGTTGGAACAAAAACAGAAACTCAGATTAATGGAACAAAATTGAAAGCTCAGAGGTAAATATATGGTAAATAAATGGTGCTAGAAAACAGTCACATACCACAAAAAAGAGCCATATATAACACCACACGTGAAAATTCACTCAAATAGATCAAAGAGTTGGATACAAGAAATGAAGCCATAAAGTACTTGAAAGAAAATATAGAAGACACACTACAGAAACACAAAGATATATTTGGAAATATAACCCAATAGCAAGGGGGAAAAAAATCAAAGAATAAACATGGGGGGCTACATCAAGCTAAAAAAAAAAAATCACAAAAACAGAAAGGCAATCGACAGAATGGGAAAAAATATTCTCATACCATACATCAGACAGGGGTTTAACCTCTAAAATTTATGGAATATTTGCACAATTAAATGACCCAATTGTAAATGTCAATAGACACTTCTCTAAAGAAAACATAAAGAAGACAGATGGTTTACATATGCATGAAAAAATGGTCAGCATCACTTATTATGAGAAGTGCAAATTAAAACCGCAAGAGATACCACCTAACCCCTATGCCTTATAAAAAATGAAATTAACAAATGTTGGTGAGGTTGTGGTAAAAAAGGGACTCTCATCTCTGTTGGTGGGAATGCAAACTGGTACAGCCCCTATGAGAAACTATGTGGAGTTTTCTCAGAAAATAAAAATGGAAATTTCACTTGTCCCAGCAATACCACAACTTAGTATTTATCCAAATGGCATGCAAAATTAAATATGAAAAGACTTATCTATAACTATGTACACAACATCTCTGTAGAATATTACAGAGCTGTGAAGAAAGATGAAATAATGCCATTTTGGAACAAAATGAATGAAGCTTGAGGTGCTTAGGTTGAATGAAATCAGTCAAAAAAAGGTGAAATCAGATTTTTGATGTGTTTATCTATAGAATATGCCCACAAACAATTACGTAAAAACAATAGAAGAAGTAAAAATTAAAACTTGGCAAAAAGAAGGTAATAGTTACCAGAGGGAGTGGGGATAGGGTGAAGAGGGTGGAGAAGAAAAGCAGATTGGGTATGGGCATAGGTGCTTTTATGGAAGGGGAAAGAAGGGAGTAATAAATTTAGAGGGATCCATATACAATTTTTAGACTTGCTACAAAGACAAGGAAGTAATAACAATGTAATATTGGTAAAACGATAATAATAAAAGTTCCATTCTCTACCTTTATTGGCAAGCTGTGAATATAAGGTTCAAAACCATAACCTGTAACTAGAAAACCTTTTTTTTTGTGTGTGGCCATCAGTTACTAGGCAGACTATAGTCACTGCAGAAATAGAATTTTAGCTAGGAAGAGAGATTTTTTTAAAATCTCACTGAAATGTCATAGTTTAAGTATCTCCTTCAGTTGTTTATGCATAAGTATGACCTACTGAGATTTAAGAAATTTCTCCTCTAAGTTTCATGATATGAATTTGTCTGTATTGTGCTAGGCTATAGCCTACTGGAGTTAAACCATATAATAGTGAATCTGTAAGAGTCCAGGAAGAAACAGATGCTACATTCCAATTACATCATTATCCAAAGAATTTAAGGTACATGTCCATAAATTGGCAGAACAGAGAAACCAAAATAAATCTCTCTCCTAGGAATAATTTTGAAAAAGGAAAAGAGACTGACACAAATTCCTGAAAAAACCCAGATTCTCAACCAGAGCATGTCCAGGAAGATCAAAAACTGAAGAAAAATACCAATACTCAGGCATTAGACCACAAAGAAAGGGGCAATTTGTCTGGTATTAGCCACCGTTGGACTGAATTAATACTGCTGTAGAACCCTTGCAGACAACTGAGGCTACAACTATTACTTCCTCTGACTGTAACTCTGATGCCAGCCAAAGGGGACTCAATAGCCTATTTGAGGCTGCCTGAATGCCACTGCTACAACCACTGACATCCAGAGAGTCAAGAGGAACCCTGTGTCCAGCCATTTCCATAAGTGGAAAACCCCTCCTCCACACATTTTCATGGGTCCTGAAGAATTCAGCAGGGAAGTGAAGTGCATACCACCTTCTCTTCCCATGTCCTACAATGCTTATGGGGTTATGGTACCAACCATGAATAGCAACCAGGAAGACACAGAAACAAGACCACACCCTCCCTTGCATCCTGGTTTTCCTTTTAAAAAATTCTTTGTCATTTTTCTCCTTTCTTTTCCTTTTCTCTCCCTTCTTCCTTTTTTCATTCTCTTTCCTTTCTCTCTTCCTGTTTTTTGTTGTTCTCTTTTCTCTTGCCTGCATTCACAACTTTGAAAGACCCCCCCACAAGAGAAGCAGTTCAATAAGCCTAATGGCTCCAGCAGATATCTACAACATAGATGTACCTAATAATTAAACACAGAAGTACACCCCAAGCAGACAGCTGGAAACAAATTGGTTCTCGATTTGTGCCTATCAGGGCAGCATCCAACATCAGATGCAAGACTGCACCAGACTGAGCCAAGGGAGCCCACTCTATATAATGAGGGTTGGACAGGCAGGAATTCATGGGGCAAATCATAGCTTACATCAGGATTTGTCACAGTTGAAGGGTGTCCACATAGGAGAGACAAGAAACCCTAACACCCAAGCTTCACCTGCCAAAGTGTTCTATAAGGCACTGTAGAACACCCTCCAACAGCATCAGTCACCAGGCAGTTGCAAGCCCATGTGGAAACCACAAAAATCTCCACTCTCCAATTCTAGTAACCTAAACCAACTGGCCGGTGCAACCAGAAGTCAAGCCTGCCATCAGCAGGGGTCCAGTTGACAGGAGTTCAGGGAGGAGTGACAGGGACCTCCACTACTATTACTGCACATAAGCCATAGCATCCCAGACACTAGACAGAGACATCTACGATCTGGCAAAACCTCCAAGAAATCATGATTGGTCGCATCAGTGTTACAGGGAAATTGTGGGTAGAACAAACCCAAAAGCAAACCATGAAAAAATAAGAAAATCAAGAATGATCAAACGAGCAATCTGGAGAACAACACACCAGAAAAAGAAAATCAATCTATAGAAAAGATCAACAAGGACACAGAAAAATATCGTCACCTTGCAGAAAAAGAATTCAGAATTGCCATAATGAAAATGCTGTAAGAGTTAAGAGATAAAATAGAATCTTTAAAATAGAAGGAACTCAAGGATGTTAAAAGATCAACGGAGGAACTAAAATAATCTAGGAAAAGCTACAAAGAAAAAATTAAAAAATTGAGGGACAATCAGTATTTAGAAAAATCAGATTTAAAAGTAATCCAAAAAGAAAAGAGGAGCGTTTCAGAGGAAGAAAAATAAAGGAACACTTTGAGAACTAACTGACACCGCAAGGAATGGAAATATAAGAATCAAGGGAAACACAAAAAGAGAGGAGAGAGACAAAGGAACTGAGAAACTCTTCAAGGAAATAATTGAAAAGACCTCAAATTTAAAGCAGTTCCATGAGTAAAGAAGGTCTAAGACCTCCTTGGACAGACAAAATCTTTTGAAATTCACTACTACTAATACCAGCTCCAAGAAATATTACAAGAAGCCTTAAAATTTAAAGCAACCAAGGAATGAACATGGAGAATGCAACAAGGTAATGACTAGAACCATAAAAAAATGAACAAAATGGCAAGTACAGATATCCCCATATCATCCTAAAAGTTAGTGAACTAAACTCATCAATAAAAAGACAGAGTAGTAGATTGGATTAGAAAATAGAATCTAACCCTCTGCTGTGTCCAGGAAATAAGCCTAACTGCTGAAGATAAACAGATTGAAAATAAAGAATAGGAAAATAACCCTACAAGCAAATGGACTTCAAAAGAAGGCAGGGACAGGTATAATTATATCAGATAAAATAGACTTCATATTACAAAAAGGTGACAGATATACAGAAGAACAATATACAGCAATTAAGGATGACACCAGGAATATTTAACACTCATCAGTGTATACACATCAAATGAAGGTAAACTAAAATATATTAGAAAATTACTAGCATCTCTGAAAAAAGACATTAGAGAAAATACATATTTAGTAGGAGACTTCAATACCCCCCTCTCACCAAGGCACAGATCAGATCAAAAAAGACAAAAAATAAACAAGAACACAATAACTGTAATTATTTAAACTAAATGGGTCATAAGATGTCTATATAAGGCACAGCAGACCTCCAAAAGCAAGATAGACATATTTCTCAGTTATGTACTGAGGTTCAGTTATGTACTGAGTAATAGAAGAAACATCAATTAATGCATAAAGATTGAAATCATACCATGTCCTCTGTTCATAAATTCTTCAAACTGGAAATCAAACATGAAAAGAAGGACAAGAAACCTCCCATTTCATGGAGACAGAACACACTATTGGAAAACTATTGGATTAAAGAGGAAAGCATATTCATTTAGCTGGAATATGGAAACAACCCAAATGCCCCCAACCTAATGAATGGCTAAAAAAAAGTGGTACATGTACACAATGGAATATTATTCGACAATCAAAACTGACAAATATGAAGGCTGTGTGGTAACAAGGATGGACTTAGAGGAATCATATTAACAGAAATAAGTAAGAAAGAAAAAGACAGAAACCATGATTTCTCATGATGAGATATAGGAATAATAAACAAAAGGTCAAGAAAATTTCAACATAAGCTAACAACAGAACTGGGACAAGCATATATCATCAACTAATATTTGACAAAGGAGTGAAAAACTTACAGTGGCACAAAGATAGCCTCTTCAATAAATGTTGCTGGGAAAATTGGACTAACACATGCAAAAAAATGGACCAAGACAACTTCCTCACACCATGTACAAAAATCAATTCAAAATGGATAAAAGGCTTAGATGACAGACCTGAAACCATCACATACTTAGAGGAAAACTTGGGCAAAACCCTCCATGAATTATAATTTAGAAATCTCTTTCTGGACATATCTACAGATGGCCAAAAATTGAAGGTAAACATAAACAGATGGAACTATATCAAACTAAAAAGCTTCTGTACACCAAAAGAGACAACAGACAAAAGAAGCCCAACAGAATGGGAAAAATTTTACCTTCCACAAGAATAATAAGGGTTTAATAATGAAGTCCACAAGGAACTCACACAACTAAACAAAAACAAAACAAGAAGCCCAATCAAAAAATGGGGAGAAAAACTAAAAAGACACTTCTCCAAAGAAGAAATACAAATGACCAACAGACATATGAAAAATTGCTCAACGTCACTAGTAATCAGGGAAATGCAAATCAAAACCACAATGAGATACCACCTTACACCAGTAAGAATGACCCACATCAAAAAAAAAGAAAAAAAAAAAAAA